>CM072522.1:60016145-60159750 GCA_036898135.1 Oncomelania hupensis | reverse complement strand
GGAGCCAGACGAGCCATAGACACACGGACTCCACACTACCTCCAAGGGAAGGGCATTCAAGAGGCTCTTTCACCTGCAACGCTACAGACCACAGAGCGGCTAACTGTCCTCAAAACAAAAGTTGCGGACAGCGGAGCAGTACGGACGACGCAGCGGCGGGCAACCGGCAGAGGCGGATCTTCAATCAACGGCAAACCAGTAGATCTGACCATCAAATGTGCGGCGGGAGCGTCATTCTTCCGAGTGAGACCGAGCGCACAGATACTCATGCGGACGTACAAGAGTGTATAACTGACGGCCAGCTCCTCCTTACCAACGGGAAATCCGTCCCCGTCGTCGCCAGCGCAGCGATGACCGTCCAGAACATGCCTGTTTCCAAGGGACGCGTCGGAAATCATGAAGTGACTGTTGTAAGAGACTCTGGCTGCAGTGGGGTCATCATCGTCAGAGAAGACCTAATCGCTAAAGAACAGTTCACTGGCGATTCAAAATGGACACTCATGGCCGACAGCAAATGTGTGAAAGCGCCAGTTGCAAAAATTCAAGTCAACACCCCTTTCTACCTAGGCGAAGTAGAAGCGGTTTGCCTGAAGAAGCCGCTATACGATTTGATGATCGGGAACATCGACGGCGCGAGACGACCCGACGACCCCGATTCAGAATGGAGTCCTGCCTCAACCCAACGTGTCGAAGTTGCGGAGGAGGATCCATTGCCATTTCCCGATGGAGACATTACAGAGCTGCTACGGGACAATGTGGTTACTCCGGCTCAGCCCTGCCGACCAGAGATCGTCGGTGCTGTTACTACCTGGGCCCAGGCCAAGAGAGACAAGACGTCTACGCCACTGAAGGTCGCCGACAAATCTAAAGCTGCCATCGTGGACAGAGATAAGCTGATCCAGCTCCAGGAAGCTGATAGTACTTTAAACAAGTACAGGAACCGCCCAGACCAGTGGTACGGTCTGTTTTGAGGTGAAGGCCAAGATCCTGTATCGAATCTTCCAGCACCCGAGGGTCAACGGAAGGAAACCACTACGTCAAGTCTTGGTACCGTTACCCCTAAGGCGCCAAGTGATGGAAGCAGCACATGACTCAATCATGGGAGGTCACCTAGGCATCAAGAAGACGTCGGATAGAATCCAGGCGGTGTTCTACTGGCCAGGACTTCATGCGGACGTCAGCCATTTCTGCCGATCGTGTGACATTTGCCAGAAGACCATACCTCGAGGAAGGGTCCCGAAAGTGCCTATGCAGAGGATGCCTTTGATCGACCGACCTTTCAAGAGGGTGGCCTTAGACTTAATCGGCGAAATAAGACCTCCGAGTGAAGAAGGTCATCGATGGGTACTGACCTTAGTGGACTATGCGACTCGGTACCCAGAAGCAGTGCCACTGAAGAAGATTGACACTGAAACTGTAGCAGAGGCACTGGTGGACATGTTCAGCAGACTTGGAGTGCCTGAAGAAATTCTGACAGACCTCGGGACGCAGTTCGTCTCTGACTGCATGAAGGAGGTCAACAGACTGCTGAGCATCCGGCATTTGACTACGACACCCTACCATCCATGTGCAACGGGCTTGTCGAAAAGTTCAATGCTACGCTGAAGTCCACCCTGAAGAAACTGTGCAGCGAGCAGCCCAGACAATGGCATCGCTATATCAACGCCTTACTTTTCGCCTACAGAGAAGTACCGCAGGAGTCCACCGGCTTTTCTCCGTTCGAGCTGCTGTACGGAAGAACCATCCGAGGGCCGATGCACATCCTGAAAGAACTGTGGACGAAAGAAGTAGACACCCCCGAGGTAAAGAACAGCTACCAGTACGTGTTTGAGCTACGAGAGAAGCTGGGCAGACTCTCGAGATAGCCAGAGAAAACCTGAAAAAGTCCCAGGACTGTGGAAAGCACTACTACGATCGTAGGGCTGTGAACAGGAAGTTCAAACCTGGCAACAAAGTGCTGGTGCTGCTACCTACCGATCATAATAAGTTGCTGATGCAGTGGAAAGGCCCGTACGAAGTGGAGACCGTGGTGGGGATCAACGACTACAAAATGAAGGTCGGTCAGCATTCCAAGATATACCACGCCAACCTCCTTAAGTTGTACGTGGAAAGGCCATCAGAGACTGTGCACGCAGCTGATCGACGACAGCTTTGACAGCGAGGAACTGTTGGAACTGGGAGACTTCCAAAGCAAAGAAGGCATCGATGATGTTAAGCTAGGGCCAAGCTTGACGGAAGGTCAGAAGTTGGAGCTCAAGGACCTTATGGGCGAGTTTCCCCATAGCTTCAGCGATGTCCCAGGCTCTACGACTTTGGTCGAACATGAAGTCCACCTCACTTCAAATGTCCCCGTTCGATCCAAACCCTTCCGATCCCTTTCAAGGCCCGCGAATCCTTGAAAAAAGACATCGATGAAATGCTGAAGATGGGCATCATCAGGGAGTCCAGTTCCCCTTACGCGTCCCTGTCGTGGTCGTGAAGAAGAAGGACGGCAGCAACAGAGTATGCATCGACTACAGGAAGGTTAATAAGATCACCGTCTTCGACCCTGAGCCGATGCCTACCGCAGCAGACCTCTTCCGCCAACTATCGGGGAGTAAAATATTCTCGAAGAAGATTGACCTCAGCAAGGGTTATTGGCAAGTCCCCATGCGACAACAGGACATACCAAAGACTGCTTTTATAACTCCTGATGGGACGTACGAGTGCCTAAGGATGCCCTTTGGCATGGTCAACAGCGGAGCTACCCTGAAGAGAGGGATGAAGAAGATGCTCAAAGGGATGGACAATGTCGTTTGTTACTGGGACGACCTGCTAGTCCACACGCACACCTGGGAAGAGCATCTGCAGACCTTGAGGGAGCTGTTTTCACCGTCTAACAGAAGCTAACCTGACTGTGAGACCCAGTAAGTGCATTCTGGGGACTGACAACGTAGACTTTATCGGCCATTCGCTGAAAGAAGGACAAAAGGGGCTTCTGCTAGAAAACGTCACCAAAATTCTGAACGCTCCACGTCCCCAAACAAAGAAGCAGGTGCGATCTTTCCTGGGATTGGCTGGGTATTATAGGGAGTTCGTACCGAACTACTCATCCATCACAGCACCTTTGTCGGACCTGGTGCGGAAAGGCTGTCCAAACCAAGTGCAGTGGGGACCGTCTCAGGAGAAGGCATACCAGACTGTGCGCGACCTCCTTTCGAAGGATCCGGTGCTACGACTGCCCGATACTTCCAAGGAATTCATCTTAAGAACAGACGCAGCGGACGAAGGCATCGGCGCCATACTGATGCAGGAACACGAAGGGAAACTATTTCCGGTCAGTTACGCCAGCAAGAAGCTGTCGAGGGCCGAGAAAAATTATTCGACCATGGAGAAAGAGTGCCTCGCCATCATTTGGGGAATCCGGAAGTTCGAACTATACCTACAAGGAGTGAAGTTTGTGCTACAGACTGATCACAAGCCGCTAACTTACTTGAACTCTGCCAAGTTTGTGAACAGTCGCATCATGAGATGGGCTATGTACTTGCAGAACTTTAACATGCGAGTAGAATCTATTAAAGGATCAGACAATGTTGGTGCGGACTTTCTCTGCTGAGTGTGTGAGTAAAGAACATTGATTGTGGGGATGAACTGAGAACATTGGCAATATCTAAATAGACTTGCGGATGGAAGAACATTGACTCTGTGTGAATGAACTGAGCACAATGACAGTATTCAGAAAGTCCAGAATTAAGACTTTATTTGTGCATTACGTTTCAACGTTGTTGAAAGAAATTAGGTAAATTTCTTCTTGAGTGGGGGGGGGGGGGGGGGTTATGTTACGTTGAAACGCGAATGGTAGTATGTCTGAAACGCGCACGATAGATATAATCGTTTCGTTTTGCAAAGTATTCAATAATGGAGTTTAGTTACCTTTGATTTGAGTTTGCGTTGTGGTTAGAGGAAGCTTTGTTTAACGTAGATAATTTTGGTTGGTCGATATTATTGGAGAAGTCTCTAGATTTGAGTATTTACTATCAATGAAAACCTCCCGATAAATGTAGAAAGTTGAGAACCTTCCCGGAAGGAGAAGAAATATGTATGACGTAAGACAGTGATGACGAAGTCTAAAGGATTAGTAAATTGCGCCATACGAGATCGTTCCACCTTGTTCTGGACTAGAGAAAAAATTATATATTCGATGCTCTGTGTGTTGTTGGGGTTGAGTTGAGTTGAGTTGAGTTGAGTTGAGAATTGTATGCAGTTGTTGATGTGTGCTGAATAAAAGTGGAAAACTTCACACAAAGACTTTGACTTGTTGATGAGTGAGCAGGCTGCGTGGATAAACGAATCTGAGTTACACACCTATCAGGGATCCAAGCATCGGGGCTGAATCAAATACTGATAGAAAACACCACTTGTCCACTTCCTTCGTCCAAAGTTCCTTCAGGATGTGCATCGGCCCTCGGATGGTTCTTCCATACAACAGCTCGAACGGAGAAAAGCCGGTGGACTTCTGCGGTACTTCTCTGTAGGCGAACAGTAAGGCGTTGATGTAGCGATGCCATTGTCTTGGCTGCTCGCTGCATAGTTTCTTCAGGGTGGACTTCAGCGTAGCTTTGAACTTCTCGACGAGCCCGTTGCACATCGGATGGTAGGGTGTCGTAGTTAAATGCCGGATGCTCAGCAGTCTGTTGACCTCCTTCATGCAGTCAGAGACGAACTGCGTCCCGAGGTCTGTCAGAAAAAACTTCATGCAATTTAACGATAACTGCAAATTGTTGGTCACTTGCATTTTACTACAAAAATGTATTTATCTTGTGTATTTTCCTGTGGAATTTGGAGGGAAATCAGTCAACACGGATGCATGAAAATTGCCTCTAACCCTAAACTAACATTATAGTAGGCTTAACACCTCACTCAAACAAGAAACATCTTTGCTGTAAGCATCGCCATTATTTCAAGTAAAACAAAAATAAGTTTGCTTACAAAGAAATGATTTGAAACAAAAAAATAAAGCAATAAACACAATAATAAGTCACTCCCAAAAATAACTATGTGTCTCAAATCTTAAAAGATGGGGAGAACTTTAGTTGCTGCAGTGAGCTCCAGCTCCCCAGGCATCGATGTCGCTTTCTCTTTATGGTCTGAATGCGATGTAAAATACATTAAAATTCTACTGGGCATATATATGTCTGAATTCAAAGTTGTGATTTCTAACGGTTTAAAGTCCTCCATGTTCGTATGTTATACAACTTTTGCTCTCAGTGTGTCAACAGTACATGCCTTTCTTTCTGCCAAAAGTATGTAGACAATCTCTATTGCGCTTGGTTGAAACGCCTTCATCCAATTCAACTGTGGCTCTCTTCTTTCCACTAGGGGAAACCGTCTTGTTTCGTTGACTATGCAACAGAGAGTGCTTCGCATATACCAATGATTTGTTTCGAACTCAGCGTTTAGTTTTTCTAGTTTTCTCATTGGTCAGTATCGATCACATGGCTAAATGCACGCGCGAATTATAACAGCCACTAAACGTTTCTCTACTCTTTATGCACGCAACAATAGCGTGATCACTCACTGAATATTCATTATCTATATGTTCACACATTCGCATCAGATGAAGGAATTACAGGCTAGATAATTTCTTCACAGGGTTGAGTGGATAAACGAATCTGAGTTAAACTTTATCAGGTTTCAAGCATTGGAGCTGAATCAACTACTGATAAAAATCAACATCGAGTGTATCCAGAAAGTTACAGGTAGCCTAATAAATAACAACAACTCTGGCATGAGATTTGTTACTCTTCGTTAAAAGCGTTCTTCACGGGCTGTAGTGTAGAGCGTATGCCTCAGAAAGCTGACATACGCTGTGAGCGCGTGAAACCACGAAGTCTGTGGTGTAACGGCAACACGTGCGCGTTTTTTTAGACGTGTTCACTATGTGTTCGTGTGTTTCAAATGTGATCACCATGTGTGGAATAAGGGAAGAAATCAACGCTCGAGAACCTTCGGTGTTGTTTTTCTATTTGTATTATCGCCCTTTATGGCCGGGATTCTTGATTGTGGGAATAGGTTAAAAAAAAAAACATTATTTATTTCAGTTTCATGGAAATTAATTAAACCACACAAATGTGAGATTTGGGGGTGATCACATTTAATTGTATATTTTAAAATATATCTTAGAATTCATAATTAAAAATTGAATTGGTTTTATAAATGTTTTCAGTTTATTTTAGATCTAATGTTTCCCCTCTCTTTAGATCGCTTGTTATTGAGTTGGGCCGAATGGTTTTACCCCATAATGGTACAGAAAAATGGCAGAACGCAAATTAAAATGATGACCACTCGGTGGGTCAGTGAATAGTTGCCGTTTTCAATACATTTTGTGGCAGATAATAATATTTATATTTTTTGTTTTTACCAAAGAAATGCGTTGGTGCAAGTCTTGAGTTTAAAAAAAGTCATAAACTAAGATCTAAGAGTTCTAAACTAAAGAGCACAATATTTATTGCTGACCTCTGTTGTGGGCGTGGCGGGTCGTTGATTCTTGTCCTTGTCTCTTGTTATTACTTCTGGTCATTTGCTTCTTATTATTGCTTCCGGCCATTATTGTTGGTCATTTGTACATGTTACTGGTCACTTGTACTTGTTACTGGTCATTTGTACTTGTTATTGGTCATTGTACTTGATGTTGGTCATTGTACTTGTTACTGGTCACTTGTGCTTGTTACTGGTCACGTGTACTTGTTACTGGTCATTTGTGCTTGTTACTGGTCACTTGTACTTGTTACTGTCACTTGTACTTCTTACTGGTCACTTGTGCTTATTACTGTTCACTATTGTTTTGGACAGATGTAATTTTCCTGTGGCTATGTTCATCAAAAAATTGTTTTTTTTAAATCATCACATTTGTTTGACTTTGTTTTCAATTCTTTTATTTATTAGTGTTATTTGTCTTATTTCCTATCCCTTCCATTTGGTTACACATGTATGCGTATTTCAGACGTGATCCCTATCTGTGTGTGTTTCAAACGTCATCATCATATGTACGTGTTTCAGACGTCATCACCACGTGTATGGGTGTTTCAGACGTCATCACTATGTGTACGTGTTTCAGATGTGATAAACCTGTGTGTGTATTTTAGACGAAATCACTACGTGTGTTTGTTTCAGACGTCATCACCATGCGTGTGTGTTTCAGACGTGATAACCATGTGTGTATTTCAGACGTCATCACCATGCGCGTGTATTTCAGATGTCATAACCATGTGTGTATTTCAGACGTCATCACCTTATGACTGTGTGTATTTCAGACGTCATCACCATGTGTGTGCGTTTCAAACGTCGTCGTCACCACGTGTGTGTGTGTGTGTGTTTCAGATGTTATTACATTGTGTGTGTATTTCAGACTTCATCACCATGTCGTTTCGTGTTGTGGGCGGGATCCTGACCAAAATGCTTCCTGTAACGCAGTTATCACAGACCGCTGGGTACGTGACCTCTCCGTTTTTCGATGTGCCAGGTGGAACCTACCCGAATGCCTACGACGGGAAATTCGTTCTGGAGGTTACCGGTTCTCGGTTGGCCATCCTCAGCTTCGTCCTTTTATCACTTCAAGAAGAAAAGAGAATATGCGCTCTTGGACGTATGTATTGGTCAAATCATGTGGGGTAAACAGGGTACTAAGTGGCGGGTCAGCACGTACAGGGGGTACTGTGAACATCCCTTTCAAATCTGTCAATGGACATTGCGTGATATTAACATTCTTTTGCCCCACGTACTTTTCGGCTCTGAAGTCATTTTTAAACCTTGTTTTCCCACAGTTATCAATTACATATTCGTAGGCCTATTAGGTATTTAGACCCTGCGTTTTGTTGAATTTATTGTTTCAACCTGTTTTTCATAAATACTGCAAGCACATGCTCTGTGGGCTTGGGCACTAAATAAAATAGACCCAACGTATCCCGGGATGGCATAAGAGGCGAATAACAGGGGCGATGTCAGCACGGTATCACTGGGTGAAAGTCTTCTACACAGAAGTCACCAGCCAGGTTCAACGACCAGGTGCTTGGGACCAAAGCGAGCCACACTGTACTATTGGATTTCGGCTGTGGCCAACAGTCTGGAGAGGATTGTCAGGTCTTTCTTGCCCAAGCCACACCATATGATGAAAAGACCCACACACTCCATAATAATAATAATAATAATAATAATAATAATAATAATAATAATAATAATAATAATAATAATAATAATAATAATAATAACGAATTTTTATATAGCCGGTACTCCAGCCTATGACCAGACTCACCACGCTTTACATAATCATTACATATAAATACATGCACTCGATAAGACATCACTTTTGCTACAATACACCAAAAGACGGAACAGTAAAGGTACAGACTATTTACAACTATGTACATAAATTACAAAAAAAGACAGAAATAGACTAATTACAACTATGTACACAAGTGACAAAAAAGACATAAATAGACTAGCAGAAACCTATTCACAGCTATTTATATGCCCGGTTAGGCCCAGGAAGAAAAACAATATAAATATTTACAGCCGTGTATACACTTACGAATCAGACATAGAAAAAAGATGAGAGAATGGCAGCGGGATACAAATCAATCTGAATAATGCAGTTTGAAAAGATGGATTTTGATGGCCTTTGTGAATGCTTGTGTTGATTGTATGTTGCGGATATGGGAGGGAAGGGAATTCCATACCGGATCGGTCGTCGCCCGCGTCACCGAGAAACGCGCCTTCTGTTGGCCACCAGTTCGGAGGTAATACGTGTGCTATTAAGACTCTCAGAGTTTGCCAGATACAACAATCTGATGCTGGCAAACACGCTTGGTCTCTAAAAACAATCCAGACGAATAGATTGTACAGATGTTCGACCCCACTTCAGAGCATATGAAATGGAAATAAGTGCAAAGAAGACCAAACTGATGACCAACAACACAAAAGGCATCAACACAGACATCAAAGTCCAAGGCCAATCCCTCAACACACAGCATAGCTTAAAATACTTAGGAGCCGTTGTATCAGACAATGGGTTCCGACCGGAAGTCCTCTCCAGGATCGCACAAATAACTACTGCCCTGACAAGGTTGAAGCACATTTCGAAAGACATGATCATCAGTCTACATTCCATAGTAAGGCTGCTGCGCTCCCTTGTCATTTTCATCTTTCTATACGCTTGCGAAACATAGACCCTCAGACCAGATCTAGAATGAAGAATGCAAAGCATAGAGATGAGGTGCTACAGAAGACTTCTGGACATTTCCTAAACTCAGCCCATCACCAACAACGAAGTCCGACAGCCCATCACACAAACCATTGGACAACACGATGACATGCTCACAGTGGTAAAGAAACGAACACTCGGATGGTATAGCCACGTCACCAGAGCATCAGGCCTTGCAAAGACCGTCCTGCAAGGCACGGTGCAAGGAGGTAGAAGATGAGTGACACAGAAAAAGATGTGGGAGGACAACATTCGCGCATGTAAGGCGCATACATTTTATTATATTTTAAAATATGTTTGTAACTTTCGAATCTGTAAAATTTGTCATACCCTTGGAACTTCCTCACCCTATTGACAACAAAAGCAGGGACCTTAAAGTAATCGTACACGAAATATTGTACATGGCTAAATGGGTAAATATTATTCATAATCTAAGCAACAACTGGATAATGATTAATTTTTAAATGGCACTTTATTCATGCCGCGGCATCACTGGGCGAAAGTCTTCTACACAGAAGTCACCGGCCAGTGCGGAGGAACCTCACGTTACTACAGGTTCAACGATCACGTGCTCAGGGCCAAGGCGAGCCACACTGTATTCGTGGATTTCGGCTGTGGCCAACAGCCTGGAGAGGATTGGGCACCGCCAGGTCTTTTTTGCCCAAGACACACTACATCATGACACTATCCACTAATTCCATACCGGATTGGTCGTCGCCCGGCTCAAGGACCGCGCCTTCCGTTGGCCACCAGGACGCACACTTGCTTTTTTCCAAATTAGTTCCAGTCATTCGCCCAAAAAGGCAATCACCGAAGTCGAACGGAGCTCTCCGATGTGTTACGAAATGATGCTTGCATGACTACGACTAGTTGACATTTAAAATGATCGGTGTTGCTTCTAATTCTGTTCGATTTATAGGCTTAATCTACATTATATATTATAAGTCAGTCTTCGCGCAGCGAAGAAGCTCACAAGCTGAATATACTTATTAGACCTGTATTGCTTGTTTTATGCATAAATAAATGTATAAACTATATCTATTCTAATTAATAATATTTAGACCCATACGTTATAATATTTGAATCTTTAATTTCAGGAAAAGGACGAGTAGGCTAAGCGAATTCTTTTTTTATTTTTCTAACTCGAGATCAGAGTAAAATTAATAGTTAGTTGGTTATTCAATGCTTACAAGGTCCAGCGGACTGGAAAGAGCCGAATCAGGACCATAAAATGAAGACAACTCGAGATCAGAGTTAAATTAATAGCTAATTAGTTATTCATTGCTTACAGGGTCCAGCGGACTGCAAAGAGCCGAATCAGGACCACAAAATCAAGACCACAACTTCGCTAGTAGTAGTAGTAGTAGTAGTAGTAGTAGTAGTAGTAGTAGTAGTAGTAGTAGTAGTAGTAGTAGTAGTAGTAGTGTAGTTATTTAGTTAAATCTTTAATTTATTTATTTGTTTTGTTTGTTTGTTTTGTTTGTTTTGTTTTGTTTGTTTGTTGTTGTTATTATTATTATTATTATTATTATTATTATTATTATTATTATTATTATTATTATTATTATTATTATTATTATTATTATTATTTTCATAAAAATCCTCCACTTCGCTGTCTTCATAGTCTGATGTTGGGGCATAGGCCTGGATGATGGTAATGTTGAAAGGGGTTGCTCTCAGACGGATGGTAATGAGTCTACTGGAGACTGGGCGGCAACCCATGACAGTGGCTAGAATGTTCTTGTGGACCAAGAATCCAACGCCGTGTTCGTGCCTGTCATCTCTACCGCTGAAATAGAGCTTGTGGCCTTTGTCAGTCGTTGTTTCACCTAGGCCTTTCCAGGGCAGTTCGCTGATACCTAGAACGTTCCATCGATAGTGGTCCAGCTCGTGGGCCAGTTCTTCTAATTTTCCTTCCGCAGTTAGGGTCCTGACATTCCAGGTTCCTATGACGATGTTGTTTCTCGTGCGGATCTTGCTAATTTGTCCATCAGTAGCACACTTTTCACCTCCGTCCTGGTGGCCAACGGAAGGCGCGGTCCTTGTTCCGGGCGACGACCGATCCGGCATGGAATTAGTGGATAGCCTCATCATGTGTTGTGTCTTGGGCAAAAAAGACCTGGCAGGGCCCAATCCTCTCCAGGCTGTTGGCCACAGCCAAAATCCACGAATACAGTGTGGCTCGCCTTGGCCCTGAGCACGTGGTCGTTGAACCTGTAGTAACGTGAGGTTCCTCCGCCCTGGCCGGTGACTTCTGTGTAGAAGACTTTCGCCCAGTGATGCCGTGCTAACATCACCCCTGTTAGTCGCCTCTTACGACACGCCGGGAAACGTTGGGTCTATTCTATTTGCCCGAACCCACAGAGCAGTGAAAATATACACAGGGTCCTTGACCAAGTGCCGAAGAAGGACATAGTCATAGTGCAAGGCGACTGGAATGCCAAGGTAGGCCAAGATGCGCACCACAACTGGGGAGACACATGTGGACCCCACTGCAACAACGAGACAAATGACAGGGGTCTGAGGCTATTGGAGTTTGCCAGATACAACAATCTGGTACTGGCAAACACGCTTGGTCTCCACAAAAAATCCAGACGATGGACATGGCACAGTCCCGGCGTGGAACATCACAACCAGATCGACTACATCATGGTCAAGAAACGCTTCAGATCAAGCATCAACATTGGCAGGACACGCACTTTTCCAGGAGCAGACATTGGAAGTGACCACGATCTCGTGATGATGTCTTTCCGGCTCCATTTGAAGAGCGTAAATACAGCAAAGTGCACCAAGCTGAAGTTCGACCTGGACAAACTGCAAGACCCGGAGGTGGCAAAAATATTTCAGGCCACAATTGGAGGGAAATTTGCACCACTGCTTATTTTGGGGGCAGGCGAAGTAGATGTCAACACCATGACCAATACCTTCAACTCAGCTGTAACAGATGCCGCCACTGAGATCCTTGGCAAGCACCGACCAAAGAAGAAGCCGTGGATCACACCTGAACTTTTGGATCTGTGTGATAAACGAAGAGAGTTAAAAAAGAAAAAGAACACCCCACAGGGAGCTGATGTCTACCGAAAAATCAACAATGACATCCGAAAAGGCATGCGCACAGCAAAGGAGAACTGGATTGAAGATCAATGCCAGGAAATAGAGAACAATCTGAACAAGAACAACAGCAAGAAGGCCTACCAGACTGTGAAGCGGCTGACAAGTGTTAAACAGCCCAAAGTCTCCACTATCCAAAGCAAGTCTGGCATATGCCTTACAGAAGAACAAGAAGTCTTGGACAGATGGACAGAGTACTGCTCTGATCTTTATAACCATACACCAAATGGAGACCCATCAGTTCTAGCATGTCCCGAGAGCAGAGAAGAAGAAGAAATCCTCCAAATTCTCCTGGAAGAAGTTGAGGCAGCAGTGCAATCGCTGAAGAAAGGGAAGTCAGCGGGAGTGGACAACATACCAGCGGAACTGCTACAAGCAGGAGGAGAAGCGATGACTGATGCTCTCACCATTATCTGTAACAAGATCTGGCAGAATGGGGAATGACCTACACCATGGACCCAGTCGCTTGTCATCACTCTTCCCAAAAAAGGTAACATTCAGGAGTGTGAAAATTACCGCACCATCAGCCTCATCAGCCATCCCAGCAAGGTCCTCCTGAAAATAATACTCAACAGGTTGAAACCCCAAGCTGAACAAATCATAGCTGAAGAACAAGCAGGATTTATGGCAGGGCGAAGTACCACTGAACAGATTTTCAACCTCAGAATAATCTGTGAGAAATACCTACAGCACCAACAACATCTATATCATGTGTTCATAGACTTCAAGAAGGCATTTGACCGAGTCTGGCATGCAGCTCTATGGGCAATCATGAAAGTGTACAACATCAACCCTAAAATTATAGAAGTCATCAAAAGAATGTATGACAAGGCTACCAGTGCAGTCCTCCATAACAGCGTCATCGGGAACTGGTTCAGAACAACAATCGGTGTGCGTCAAGGATGCCTACTCTCTCCAACACTCTTCAACATCTTCCTAGAGCGCATCATGTCAGATGCTCTTGCAGATCACGAAGGCACAGTCAGCATAGGGGGCAGAGCAATCTCCAATCTTCGTTTTGCGGATGATATTGATGGATTGGCTGGAGAGGAACAAGAACTTGAACAGCTTGTACAGAGGCTTGACACCACCTCCAGAGCTTATGGAATGGAAATAAGTGCAGAGAAGACCAAAATGATGACCAACAACACCAATGGCATCAACACGGACATCAAAGTACAAGGACAATCCCTCAACACAGTGCACAGCTTCAAATATTTAGGAGCCATTGTGTCAGACAATGGGTCTCGACAGGAAGTCCTCTCCAGGATCGCACAAACAACTGCTGCCCTGACAAGGTTGAAGCCCATTTGGAAAGACAGAACCATCAGTCTACATTCCAAAGTAAGACTGCTGCGCTCTCTGGTCATCTCCATCTTCCTATATGCTTGCGAAGCATGGACCCTCACAGCAGATCTCCAACGAAGAATACAAAGCATGGAGATGAGGTGCTACAAAACACTTCTGTGCATTTCCTATACCCAACACATCACCAACGACGAAGTCCGACAGACCATCACACAAGCCATTGGACAACACGATGACCTGCTCACAGTGGTGAAGAAACGGAAACTCCGATGGTATGGCCACGTCACCAGATCATCAGGCCTTGCAAAGACCATTCTGCAAGGCACAGTGCAAGGAGGTAGAAAAAGGGGGAGACCGAAAAAGAGGTGGGAGGACAACATTCGAGAATGGACTGGTTTGACACTGAGCGAAGCCATGAGGGCTGCTGAGGACAGAGAAAGATGGAGTATGCTGGTTAAACGATCATCTGTGGTGCCCCTACGACCTTCGGGTTATGGGACAGGATAGGATAGGATTATTATTATTATTATTATTATTATTATTATTATTATTATTATTATTATTATTATTATTATTATTATTATTATTATTAAATTAGTATTAGTATTAGTATTCCTACTTTAAAAAAAGAAAAAGAAAAGAATAGTGTGCTGCTGTTGCTCAATGGTGTAAATATTGTCAGTGACGTTTTTTTTTTTTTTGTTTTTTTGTGTGTTTTTTTCTGAAGTTGGGTGTAACCCGAAATGTTCAGATGGTGTTACTAGTTATTTTTTCTTATAGGTTTACGTACCAACGTTTTCAGATGATTTATGGAAATTTCCGCCTGCCACGCAATTTTTTTTAAAAATACGTGTTTCTCATTAAAATACATATCATTGAAATACATATAACAACTTTACTATATCAGTTAAAAATAATAATTTTAGTTAAATAAATAGTTGCTTTGGTGCTTGCAATTAAAATGTCACTGTTTTTTGAGACCATTATAAACTTGCTTTGCCTTGTTGTGCTGAAGAGAAATCAACGTATCCATAGCGCTTTGAAGTTTTGTCATGGTTTTATTGTTGATATAGATGTGAAATCGTTGTATGTGTGCATTACGTTTACTCTTTATTTTTAATTGTGTGAGTATATTAATCAATAATACTAACTGCTTCAAAAATGCGAATCTCGACTTGACTTACAGCTTGAAGCTGTGCAGATCGAAATAGAATTAGATCTAAAAGCAACATCGGCTATTTTTATATGCAGGGATGTTTCACCACAGGCTCTGAAGTCTTTTCATTCGTCTTTGTAAACTCGTGGGCCTCCTACATATGTACGTAGTATATATAGTATGTAATTGAGGTCTACGAAAGACGAGACTTCCCAGCCTGTGGTTTTCACGTAGTCCTGCCAGCATTCGTTCGTAACAGCGGATAGCTTCGCTCGACTCGGAGAGCTTCGTTCGACTTCGGTTATTGCCTGTTTCTGCGAATGACTGGAACTAGGTTGGAAAAAACAAGTTCGCCACCAGGACGGAGGTGTTAAGTATGCTACTGATGGACAATTTAGCAAAATCCGCACGAGAAACAACATCGTCATAGGAACCTGAAATGTCAGGACAATAATTGCGGAAGGAAAATTAGAAGAACAGGCCCACGAGCTGGACCACTATCGATGGAATGTTCTAGGCATCAGCGAACTGCGCTGGAAAGGCCTAGGTGAAACAACGACCGACAAAAGTCACAAGCTCTATTTCAGCGGTAGAGATGACAGGCACGAACACGGCGTTGGATTCTTGGTCCACAAGAACATTCTAGCCACTGTCATGGGTTGCCGCCCAGTCTCCAGTAGACTCATTACCATCCGCCTAAGAGCAGCCCCTTTCAACATCACCATCATCCAGGCCTATCCAGACCCCAACATCAGACTATGATGACAGCGAAGTGTAGGATTTTTATGATAATCTACAGACGGTCCTTGACCAAGTGCCGAAGAAGGACATAGTCATAGTGCAAGGCGACTGGAATGCCAAGGTTGGCCAAGATGCGCACCACATCTGGGAAGACACATTTGGACCCCACTGCAACAACGAGACAAATGACAGAGGTCTGAGTCTCTTGGAGTTTGCCAGATACAACAATCTGGTACTGAAAAACATGCTCGGTCTCCACAAAAATCTCCAGACAATGGACATCGCACAGTCCTGGCGGGGAGCATCACAACCAAATAGACTACATCATGGTCAAGAAACGCTTCAGATCAAGCATTAACATTGGCAGGACACGCACTTTTCCAGGAGCAGACATCGGAAGTGACCACGATCTCGTGATGATGTCTTCCCGGTTCCACTTGAAGAGAGTAAATACAGCAAAGTGCACTAGACTGAAGTTCGACCTGGACAAACTGCAAGACCCGGAGGTGCAGAACTATTTAAGGCTACAATTGGAAGGAAATTTGCACCACTGCTCAATTTGGGAGCTGATGAAGTAGATGTCAACATCATGACCACCACCTTCAACTCAGCTTTGAAAGATGCCGCCACTGATTTCCTTGGCAAGCACCGATCAAAGAAGAAGCCGTGGATCACACCTCAAATTTTGGATCTGTGTGTTAAACGAAGAGAAATAAAAAGGAAAAAGAACACCTTACAGGGAGCTGATGTCTATCGAAAAATCAACAATGGTATCCGAAAAGGCTTGCGCACAGCAAAGGAGAACTAGATAGAAGATCAATGCCAGGAAATAGAGAACAGTCTGAGCAAGAACAACAGCAAGAAGGCCTACCAGACTGTGAAGCGGCTGACAAGTGTCAAACAGCCCAAAGTCTCCACGATCCAAAGCAAGTCTGGCATGTGCCTTACAGAAGAACAAGACGTCTAGGACAGATGGACAGAGTACTGCACCTTTACAACCACACACCAAATGGAGACCCATCAGTTATAGCATGTCCCGAGAACAGAGAAGAAGAAGAAATCTTCCCAATTATCCGGGAAGAAGTTGAGGCAGCAGTGCAATTGCTAAAGAAAGGGAAGTCAGCAGGAGTGGACAACATACCCGCGGAACTGCTACACACAGGAGAAGAAACGTTGATTGATGCCCTCACCATTATCTGTATCAAGATCTGGCAGAGTGGGGAGTGGCTTAAACCATGGACCCAGTCGCTTGTCATCACTCTTCCCAAAAAAGGTCACTTTCAGGAGTGTGAAAATTACCGCACCATCAGCCTCAGCAGCCATCCCAGCAAGGTCCTCTTCAAAATAGTAATCAACATGTTAAAACCCCAAGCTGAACAAATCATAGCTAAAGAACAAGCAGGATTCAAGGCAGGGCGAAGTACCACTGAACAGATTTTCAACCTCAGAATAATCTGTGAGAAATACCTTCAGCACCAACAACATCTATATCATGTGTTCATAGACTTCAAGAAGGCGTTTGTCCGAGTCTGGCATGAAGCTCTAGGGGCAACAATGAAAGTGTACAACATCAGCCCTAAAATTATTGAGGTCATCAAAAGGCTGTATGGCAAGGCTACCAGAGCAGTCCTCCACAACAGTGCCATCGGGATCTGGTTCAGAACAACAATCTGTGTGCGTCTAGGATGCCTATTCTCTCCAACACTCTTCAACATCTTCCTAGAGCGCCTCATGTAAGATGCTCTTGCAGATCATGAAGGCACAGTCAGCATAGGTGGTAGAGCAATCTCCAATCTTCGTTTTGCGGATGACATTGATGGATTGGCTGAAGAGGAACAAGAACTTGAACAGCTGGTGCAGGGGCTTGACACCACCAGAGCTTATGGAATGGAAATAAGTGCAGAGAAGACCAAAATGATGACCAACAACACCAATTGCATTAAAACGGACATCAAAGTCCAAGGCCAATCCCTCAACACAGTGCATAGCTTCAAATATTTATGAGCGATTGTATCAGACAATGAGTCCCGACAGGAAGTCCTCTCCAGGATCGCACAAACAACTGCTGCCCTGACAAGGTTAAAGCCCATTTGAAAAGACAGGACCATCAGTCTACATTCCTAAGTAAGACTACTCCGCTCCCTTGTCATCTCCATCTTCCTATATGCTTGTGAAGCATTGACCCTCACAGCAGATCTCCAACGAAGAATACAAAGCATGGAGATGAGGTGCTACAAAACACTTCTTGGCATTTCCTATACCCAACACAGCACCAACGATGAAGTTCGACAGACCATCACACAAGCCATTGGACAACACGATGACCTGCTCACAGTGGTTAAGAAACGGAAACTCCGATGGTATGGCCACGTCACCATATCATCAGGCCTTGCAAAGACTATTCTGCAAGGCACAGTGCAAGGAGGTAGAAGAAGTGGGGGACCGAAAACGAGGTGGGAGGACAACATTCGAGAAAGGACTGGTTTGACACTGAGCGAAGCCATCAGGGCTGCTGAGGACAGAGAAAGATTGAGTATGCTGGTTATACGATCATCTGTGGTGCCCCTTCGACCTCCGGGTTACGGGACAGGAAAGGATAGGATAGGATTCATGCTGGTTATTATGACTTCTGCAGACTTACTGAAGAATTGTTTAAACTACATTCGATTGAATCAAAAATGAACCCTGCAAACGTGATAGTAACTTTAACTTTCAATAAAATCCAGCATAAAGACATTACCAGCGTTACACTTGCGCCACAGCTGGCAGAAGTATTGTTTTGATGGCAATGAATTATGTCTTGACCCCAGCACATTCATCGGCGGTTATAGCAGCGTCATCACCAACGGTAATATGAATTTTATTGGACATAAACCTATGAATTTGTTAATTAATAATAGATTGTTTGTGTACCTTCGTCAACTGAAGACATCGGAAAACTTAGTAAACGGAACTCTTAGTACATTGCTAAGGATAATTTCAACTCAGAGGGAGTCTTACTGTGATCCAGTTCATTAAATTGTTTGCCTCAAAAACGTCACTTCTGTCAGGACTATCATACTTGTATCTGCTTCAAAATAACTAACCAAAACAACAAAATTGTAGACTTTAAAGATCTTACAATTATTCTTGAGATAAAATAAAGTTTAATTTTAAAAAGTACATGGTCGTGGGACCCTATCATTCCAGTAACCTGTCCTACCATTGAACTGAAAGTCCTAGCAGAACAATTGACTTTGATGTGAATCCTATTGTGGGGTCTATTTACGGTTTCGAATTTACACCAACTGGATATAAACGAATACTAGTACCGTCATAGCCGTCAGTACCGACAGAACCAGAAAATCCATCTATTTACCAGCTAAAGGACTTTAATGCCGGTAAAATAGAGCCTGATTTTAAGTATGCTATTAGGCTACTAAACGAGAAAATATCTGGTGTTTAACACCTGTAGATACAGACTTAGATTGGCTTATTAAATTCAAGTGCGAAAGCCCTTACACTTGTATAGGACCAGACACTAAAAGATTTCAATGCTGTATCACACGTATGTAAAACATACATAGTTTTTGTGTAGGCTTTGATTTCTATGTTTTCTTAATAATTTTCATCCGGCACTAGACTAACTACTGTTAGAGTTGTTCTGCAGCCTCCTTTACAGCAGGGTAGTGCAGCTATGATAGTACTTGACATAATTGCTTACAAACCTATGCAGAAAAATGTTTATGTAATTCCGCACGTGACTCTAAGTTGGGCCGATTTAGACGAGGATCCAAGACGTATTACAGTATTTATGAAGAAAACGGAAGATGAAAATAAGTACTCTGTGTTTGTTTCCTCGCAAAGATAACTTTTACCCCTGTTCCAAATCCTATTAAAAGAATAGGGCAAATTAACCTATTCAACGTAGATCTGTTTTGCATTTTATTTCAGCTATAAGATTTTTTCTGACAGTCAAATATAATATTTTGCTAATGAACTAAAAGCAAGTTAAATAATAAAAAGCATTTTCTTCACACTAAATATATGACAACAAAATTGTATCCTGCTATAGTAGAAGAAGAACCAATTATACTGCCCAGTGCTTCAACGTTAGACTTAAGTAACCTATGTAACGTGCAAACGTTCAAACTGGAAGAAATAAGAAAAGTTATGATGGAAATTGAATCATATATTCAAAGGTACTCTAGATGCAGACGACTGTATTCAAGCAATTTTAACGGAATAAATTACGCTGTTTGATTGATTGATAGATTGTTGCTTTAGGTCCATCGGACTCTTCCGAGCCAAATCAGGACCGGAATAAATTACGCATCTACTGGTCTAAATGTTATTAATACAGTGGAAGCTGCTATCAGCATGGAATTATTGATGACTGGAATTGGTATACCACTTAGTATTGGATTAGGTGTTGCTGCCAGAGTATCTGCAGTGATGTCAGTTGTACTAGGTGTAATTAGTACTAAAGTATCTAAGAAACTAAAAAACACGACCTTATTTCTAGCCTGGCGATAGCTAAACTTACTAGCATGAACTTAATAATTTTGAAAGCACTAGAAGAGAGTCAGATTACAGACCCAGAGTTGGTAATTATCCAGCGAGATTTTGAAGAATATAAAAAGTTTAAACATGACATCCAATCTAAATCTAGGTCTGCACCTGTAAATGTTGAAGAAATATTAAAAAAAAACATAAGAAGAGAGACTTTTGGGATGGAAGGAGCAACTAAATGCTATGATGAAAAAGCTTGGTGTTTCAGGATAAATACAGTTAACATTACTCCAGTCCTACAGGCCTTTCTGGCCTTGCGGATCTTACTGGCCTTACGGGTCCTGTTGGTCCTGCTGGTCTTCCTCCTTATTCATAGTTTCTAATTTATAGTGGCCTCTGCGAACTCTTTAGTTACCATTATTCTCTTTGTGTCGTTGGCGCACAATTTTTTTGTCGTCACTGCAATGGATAGAACATGATTTTTAGACTGTATAGTTGTGTTAGGGTATGGTTCAAATTCTTTTTCATCTAAGGCTTCCATGTAGTTTTCGTGCCTGATATCTTTGTTTTTTGTTGCAGCTTTTTGGGTGCCTTTTGCTTTTGAAGATTCCCCCGATTCGTGTTTAATACTGTACTGCTTAGATCATAGACTTACGTATTCTTCTATTAGTTTCCCATTCATTTCGTCTTTCATCAAACCTAATTTAATTTGGTTTGCTTTGCTGTACAAAGGGTGACTTTCAGGGTAGTCACTAGTATCATAATGTTGTAGTTCTGATTCTAAGTCTGTATAAATGTCTTCAGTAGGGATGTATAATATAAGCGAATCTGTGTCTGGGTATAAAACTCTGGCCTCTGGGTATTTAGGTTTAAAGTAATCATAGTAAACTTCAAACATTAGTAACTTAGAACAGTCAAGAATAGTCATCCCTATAAACACGGGTTTGTCTGGATTAACTTGTGTGGTTTTCATGGTAACTGCATACAGTGAGTCATGAAACCCTTTGTAACCAAGGTATTGAGGCTTTGATGTTAATTTAATTGCTTGATTAGGTGTTGTAATTAGCCTGACATCTTTTTGCTTGTATGGGTTCTCCATAGTTTTACCAAAACAGCTGTTCAGCAGCTTAAAAAATCTTTTTCAAACGTAGATTGTGCTTGTTTTCTGACCTCTGTGATTTTGTTGATGTACCCGTCCAAGACGTTCAATTGCTTAAAGTATAAAAGCTTATGAATCGCTGTACACTTCATACCATGTCTGATGTAGAACTGCAGGTTTCTGTAGTGACAGAGGTAATAAGATTTATTAAAGAGGCTGGGAATAAGTTTAAGTTGCTTGTCTGTACCATGCATTCTTTCCAGTGCTAATGGGTAATAATTATGCAGAACATGTAAGGCCTTGGGTTACTCTAGGTCAACTTCGACAATAAACCCTATAGTATGATCTGTAGGCGGGATTTAAAGTACTGCTTAACCACATTAAGGTTGCATTGTTTGGATTAACATGTAATTTGAAAGCTGAAACCGGTAAAAGCTCACTCATTGCTTAATCGTATAAATTGTTGGCATCTAAGTAAATTCTATAATTAGTGTTCTGTGAGGCTTCATAGTGCTTCAGGTATTTATTGTTGGCTTTGCAATAATTATGGGCTGCCAGGCTTATTCCCCCATGACTGCCTGGATCTCAATCATTGTCATCATTACCTGGTCAGTTATGAGATCAATTTTAGAACCACTAAGTTTTAATAAAGCATCTCAACTTATTCCTGGAGAAGAAACATAATGAGAAGGATTGAGGTAGTAATGATGAACACTCCTTTATCTGTATTTTTCAAACACATTGGTCAACAAACAGACATCAACTTTTAAATATATGTAGTGGTAGTCACCAAGGTTTTCACATTCGAGTGCATTCCAGATGTTCTGGGCATGTTGATAATCAGAATCAGCAATAAATGTTTTACTGAATAAGGTATAAAAGTTTTCTTTAGGTGGTAATTCCAATTCTTCAAACACATCTCAAGAGTCCATGTATTCATAAGGATACACACCTTTCCAAATAAGTGTAACATCTGGAAAATATTTACTAGTAATAGGGTAGCTGGGTAAGTTCTTAGCTCGTTTGTCTAAACTGGAAGACAAATGCTGAAAGCTGTCGTAAAACTTTAATTTATTCAGAGTGAATGTTTTATATGTTTCTTCTGTCTCAGCATTACATGACAATCTGTATGCATTCAGCACTGCCTGAGTGATTAAGTGCGAATCGTAATTTCAAAGATTGTGAATCAAAATAGGGAGAGAAAAATGTTTTATTCCATATTCTAAGTTGCACTCCTGATGAGTGGCGCCTCTGAATGCCCCTGTTGTATGACAATGATCTCTCACCCTTTGGGCCTTGAGGTCAAACTCGTTATTACAATTGTGGCAATGTGTAGCTGCTTGAAAATTTTTGGAATCAGATTCAGTAAAGATCATAGGCGTTGGATTATCTAACTGCAGTAAACACAATTTGTATATTTTGTTCATCTTATCTAAGAACTTCCGAACTGCATGGGGTTTTCTGTAAATCACAGGCTCTGTATGTTGTCCGTCGGCTCTGCCAACTACATACCCGAAACTGCAGACTTCATGAAGGTGTGTGATGAATGAGTTACTAAATCCTTGCGGGCCTTGATAGTCTAAAATCAATGATGTCCTTAAGATTTAAGTTTGTTACTTTATCTTTGTACAGTTACACTCTTTCAGGATGTTTTTTTTAGACTGAATACGATATAATTTAGGCAGAAATCACCACATGAAACATTTTGTCCTCTGAGTTCTTAATATTCAACACAGCCTTCTTGTCAAGAATTTATTTGGGAAGAGGGATATAAGATTTTCCTTTGATTGGATTATCCCCCTTGGGGTCATGAGCAATCTTGCCACTGTAGATTGTTCAAACCTATAAAGGGAACAGTGAAAGCCACAGTTGAAAACCTGTCTTTCCTTTATAGGCAAGACGCTTCACTGCGGCAACAGTTCCCCCCCGTTGGAGTGCCGGGGGTTTTCAGTATAAATAGTATCCCCACTTTATGGAAATTTAGTGCTTTAAATTCCCACTGTCGCTGTCTTCCTCATTTACTCTTTCCTATTCTTGCTCTGTCCTTCACTCTGCTATACTATCTTCTTCTTCGCTAGATCAATGACCTACCTTTTTTCTTGAAAACTCTTCCTGGACAAGACTCCTTGTTTGTGTATGAGGTCTGTTGGATCAGCTTGGGAGTGTTGGACGCTTTCTGCCGGGTGGTCACTAGGGCTTCCTATGAATGTACTATTTAGCACTATAGGCATTTTATATGTATGTGTTTGGTTGATGATTTATAATGATGTTTGTATTCTATTTTGTTTTTGTAACCGGGGTGTTCGCGTAGTTGAGGTCAACCCTCAGCCGTCCCCCGCGTGGGATGTCTTTATTGTAAAGTGACTGGCCGGTGGAGGGCATTCAATTTTCCCACTGGGGTTGTTTCAGCAGATCTTTTATGCGGATCGGGGGTTGTCCGGTCCTGATTTGGCTCGGAAGAGTCCGCTGGACCTAAAGCAACAATAAATCAATCAATCAATCAATCGATTGGATTATACTTTGTAATGTTCAGCTCCAATGATTTTAAAGTTCCTTCTGCCCACACGGACCCCTTCATATTTGTGCACTCTATACTGTCTTGAAACTGTTTGATTAAGATGTTGTTATAAGCATTGTCTAGGTCTGAAGATTTTAACACTTCAATTTGATTTTAAGAAACCCATGCAGTCATTCTTTTATCAATACTACCGGGTTTAATAAAGGTTACCTGAGCATGGATGCATATTTTAATGGGGGATTTGACATTAAAACTGTTGAGTACAACTTTATACTTAGTATAAACAGATTTGATAAAGTCTTGACTGTCAAGAATAGGGAGTTGTAATGTTTGAAAGATGTCTTTAAACAGAGAAGATTGCAAAAAACTTTTTGTGTCCATCATTTGTATACTTATAACAAAACTGTAAATAAAAAAAATAATTAAATAAACTAACATTTTACTAATTAACTAGGAAAAACATTTGCATTTACAAACATTATGTTGGTTCATTTTATGAACTTTATAGATACAATTTCCCCACAATCTCTCAAAGTAAAATGTATATGGTATTAAAAGGGTTTTATTATAATTTCCACATTCAACAATTCTATTCAAATGTTTTTCAAATTCTATTTCCCATGCAAATTTAAGTTCTTTATTAATTTGGTGCTGTTTAGTATAGTTATTATGCCTAAATATGCATTTTGTTGGTAAGCCTGTGAAAACGTTGGTGCAATATTCATCATTCAATATGAGAAACATTGGTGAAAGATTTTATAATATACAATTCAAGCTCCTTATTGTGTCCTTCATTTTTAGACATTTTTACTTTCTTAATTAGAAAATCTTAATGGCTCTGTGTCGGGTGGAAAAATCTGAAGTTCTTCTTTTACAAAATTTATTTGTGGTGTTCTACGATCGCTTCTCAATCTTAAATAATATACAGGCAGATCAGTAGACAATGCTCTCTCAACTTGGTAAACACTTAATGACCACACCAGGTCTGTAGCTCTTCTTCTAGTGTCATTAGCAACTTTTCCAGGCTGATAAAGGTATCTAACTGTTTTGTTCATCAAAGTTAGGTCCGGCTGACCAGACTTTGAAACAGTAACAGCAGTCTGGTTCTTTTTAATAGCATCAACGGGTTTCAATCCTGTAACTGTGCTTACTTCTGAATTCATTTCCAAAAAAAACTTAAGGTAACTTAATAACCCATTCTGTGTTAGTGGTTTCATATTAATAAGTGAATAACCTTTCTGCCAGTTGCCGATTTAAAGTTTTCTACAATACCCTGTGATCTGTGTAATCCAACAACTCCTCTTCTAGCAGTTACATTATGTTTTAACAAAAGCTGGTTAATGGCTCCTTTGAATTCAGGCCCCTCATTGCATTGAATAAGTCTAGGAAACCTCTTGAATAAATGCATTTAAGGCATGAGTGACCTGAGCAGAAATTTTAGTCCTAAGAGCATAAGTGTCTTTAAACCTGGTAGCTATATCAGTAACAGTAAGGCCATACTTGTAGTTTTTTGCTTTGTATTTTGTTGTGGGGAAGATATAACAGATCGATTTGGTGCATGTCATTTAGCCTTGAGTTTTCAAATTTTGCTCTTATTATTTTCTTTGGGGGTGGAAGATAGATTTGCCATACAGCTTGCTTCGATAACCATTGTTTAACTGTTTGCTGACAAGCCAGTCTTTTCTACTACTTTATCAACTGACCTCATCCCTTTCCAATATCCGGATTGATAATAATATAATCTAGACAAACGTGAAGTCATATTTTATTTAGATTTATATTTTTTTAACAAGGTAACAAAATACTGTTATTCCAATTGTGAATTGACAGTTAGGCGTATCGTCGTGCACCCTTCCCCTCACCTCGTTTTCAGTCAATTTGCAACATCTCATATCAATTGCCCTACATGTGTTTTTGAATGTACAACTTAATCGTTGTGTTTTATTGTGTTGTATTGTGTTAGTGGGTAACCCTAACCCTAACCCTAGGCGACTTGACTTAATGTTCAGGCGAGTTGAATGAGGCGAATTGACAGTTAGGTGTATCGTCGTGCACCCATCCAGGTCTCTGCTCATTGCCTAACCACATGCTGACGCCATTGTTTGTAGGGAGAGCCAGTAACTATGCCTCAGAGCTAGTTTCGTACATGTAGGCCTACTGGCTGCGCATAGGCGTGCTAATGTTAAAGTAACACGAGGTCAAATGGAGGGAGTGTGAAAACTGGATGGCTATGATTCAGCAATGTGTGTATGTGTGTGTGTGTGTGTGTGTGTGTGCGCGCGCGCGCGTGTGTGTGTGTTGACTAGCAAATATATATATTTGCCCTTTTGTACAGTTCATCTGTTTTATGGCTTTATCTTCAAATCATTTTTTTAAACTACAGTTTATTATCCCTTTTTATCGGGAAACATAACCTCTGGGCCGCCTCCCTTGGGAAGGCGTAGTCGCAGACAGTGGCGCGCCCAAACCCAACCTATCTAACATTATTTGTGCTTTTTGAAATGTTGCTTTGGGAGCAAACCGTAGTACCCGGAGAAAACCCCCCCGAGACATTGCCCGAATCCAAGGTAAATAATATTCGGAGAAACATAACGTCCAGATGCCGAATCGAACCTACACCTGTCAGCGCCATTCGTTTCTGGTTTGTGGACAAGGCAAGTTAGTCCCGTCTTAGCCCACTTGGCCACAACGCTGTCATGCTTGTTCACGTGTTCATTATGTTTTATATATGCTTTTGTGTGTGGTGCTGCAGCATTGACCAAATGCATTTTTTGTGTATTATTCACTTGGCAATAAATAATATTGATTCTTGAATCTTGAATAATGCCATTAATAAATAAACAATTGTAATGTTGTTATCCCATGTCAAAAGTTAATCTAGTTCTGATATTTACAAGTTGTGTGTAACAACAACAATTTCAGTACTTTGTCATTGATGCGTTTAGATTGAATTGTATTGTTAGTTATGATTCATAGTTGCTATCCCCAATCAATTTCTTTTTTCTTCTTGTCCCCACTCAATCCCTCTGCCTCCTCCTTCCCGCAATTCCTCTGTGTACATAAATAGTTTTAATTTTACACATTTAAAATGTTATATAATTAATTATTTTGCATGTTTGTGTATATCATTTTAACCATGCCCATGTACCCTTAAGGTTTTTTTTTCTGGACTAAACTTGCCTTACCTTGCACTGCCTATAGCAGTAATAAGTGTTGTTGTGGTAAATAGATTCATAAAGAGAGGGAGAGTGAGAGAGACAGAGACAGGGAGAGACAGGGAGAGAGAGATAGAGATAGAGAGAGAGACGCATAGGCTTCGGCTTATCTGACGTCCAGATTTGGGTGCCTATAATCGAAGATGTCTCAGAAGCATCAGAGCAGTGTAACCTGTTCTTCTCTCTCTGACTCACTGCAATAGCCATGTCGAGCTTACACATTCTATAATCATCCCTTATCATCATCTTCCCCAAAGGTTATAGCAGTCCTAGATTGATCAGATCATTATGTATCACCTGCGTGCTATGTGGCAATTGCAATATTGCGATTACTGTTATTATGTAGGATGTTACACAATCTGCACTGACGTGGTCGGCATGACCGTTTCCTACTCGGACTTGGATTCGGAGGAGTTGTTTACCTGTGGCTACCAAACCTTCGTACCCCTATATGTCATCCTTGGTCCTGCCCAAGTGTTCGTCAGTCTCCGCAGTGATTACACTGAAAGTGAGAGAGGCTTTAAAATGATGTATGCCACCATGTCCAGGTTGGTTTTTAAGATAGTGCTGATTTAAGCTATCCCTATCCTATCATATCATATCCTATCCTATCCCATAATTCAGATGATCGTTTAACCAGCACACGTTATCTTTCGCTGTCCTCAGCAACCCTGATTGTTTCGTTCGGTGTCAAATAAGTCCATTCTTGAATGTTATCCTCCCACCTCTTTTTCGGTCTCCCTCTTCTTCTACCTCCTTGCACTGTGCCTTGCAGGATGGTCTTGACAAAACCTGATGATCTGGTGACGTGGCCATACCATCTGATTTTACGTTTTTTCACCACTGTGAGCAGGTCATCGTGTTGTCTAATGGCTTGTGAGATGTGTCAGGCCTACTTCCTCCCTCTGGTGTTTAAAGTAGGTGACTAGTCCTTCATGCAAGGAGTGATAGGGTAGATGCGTGTGCGAGCGTCCTTTCTCCCACTAAACTAAACTAAGAAACACAACTAGCGAAATAAGTTGTAAAAAGACAAATATAACGTTTATTTAATAAAACATATAATTAAAAACCCAATTAAGAAACAAAAAAATGAAACCAAAGAAAAAAATAAAACAAAATTTAAAACATAAAACAGTTCAAAACCATACACAATCAACACATTTGTATAATCATGAATCAAGACAAAATCACTCTCTCACCTGGTCGTTTCTAATTTAAATACACACACAATATTGTATACACAATGGTAATTTAAATAACAATATAAAAAAAACCTTGATGCCCCAGTTCAGTCATATATACACAAGCTAGGTGCACAGTCGCAGATGATGAAGTCCGACTGTGTACTTCTTTTTCAGTTTCCCTAACTAAGGTTTCACACACACACAGTTCAAAATCCAATGTAGATGTAGGAGTTGTCCGTGTAGACTTTCACACAATATTTTCTAGAGTCACTGAATAATAAGTCTTCATTTGTCCCTGTGTCCAAAAATGCGAATTTATCTCTAAACTAATATGAAGCTGTTCCTTCTATGCTATACTATCGACGGACGCCGTGGCTCCTCCTATACTGATGGTCTGCTTGCCAGACGGCCCCTTAGTTCTGATGATTTCTCCCCTCCTCCTTCACTGCCTTTCTCCACCACCTCAGATGACTTCTGCGGCGGCACTGCCCTCTCAACACAGTAACCCCCCTACTTCCACGGATGACCGAGGAACGACCACTACAACTGCCACTGCTGTAGAGACGACTACAACGAGTCGGATAACATCAACACGTCCGTTGACGACACGTCCAACAATAACGTCGACGATAGGTCCAACAATAATAAGTCCAACCTGAAATCAATAATGGTACAGGCTACTATTCTGGCATAACTTTTACTTCTCTATCTATTACTCTTAAACTACCCTGGTCTGCTCGCCTCCTGAAGAAGATTGCATGGTTATAATTTCTCTAATACACATGTTCACCATTTATTTTCACTTCGTTACATTCATATGATTTATACACAATCCAATCATCATAAAAGTTCCACATATTTAACATACATATGTTCCGTTTTTATCCTGCATATACAATTTTCTCCTCACCTCTCTTCTTTTGAGTTTGGCTAACTGCCTCCACTCGTCATCTTATTATTTACAACAACAAAATACTTTTTACATAAACCATTTCTAAATACAACATCCTAACAATTAAAATATTTTTATAAACGTTTAAAGACGTACAATTTCACGTTATACATTCTCATTCACACATTTTTGCTACCAGCCCTCCCTAAATAGTTTCTTCCCCCCTTTCTCCCTTTGACGATCGCTAGAGACAAGGTTCCAGAGGTCGAATCTCACTTACCGACTTATGATAAGAGATTTCTCTTTGACGACATCACATGGAACACGTCCGATGACGCTCCATAAATGGGTGACAGCTACCTAGCTCTCCATTACCCACTAGCCTCCCGGGTGTCTTCACTTCGACCACAATCCGGTTACCAGCTTAATGTCTCCCCCTTGGCTTGTTCCCTGCACCTCTCTAACGATCCGCTTGTCCCCAAGTCTTGACAACGAATGACTAGTTCCAGCAACTTTACTGCGTTTGTGCAACCAAATTGAGCCTAATGATTGGTTCACAGAATCGGCGCAAATATGCCCTAGCTGACAGCACGTGCTAAATTGTATAATTTATTAGCCAATTCCTTGACCCACACTCGACAATACCATCATGTTATTGTACCGTTTAGTGAAAAACAACGCTGCCCTTTCTGTACTCTAGCATTTTGGCTTGACCATTGTACTGTCCGTTGAAAGAAATGGTCACCAATGCCCCCTTCACCACAGTTTAGCCATGACAAACATGGTATGTCGGACTTCGTCGTTGGTGATGTGCTGGGTATAGGAAATGCCAAGAAGTTTATTGTAGCACCTCATCTCCATGTTTTTATTTTTCCTTGGGGATCTGCTGTAGGGGTCCATATTTTGCAATCATATAGGAAGATGGAAATGACAAGGGAGCGCAGCAGCCTTACCTTGGAATGTAGACTGATGGTCCTGTCTTTCCAAATTGGTTTCAACCTCACCAGAGCAGCAGTTGTTTGTGCGATCCTGGAGATGACTTCCTGTTGGGACCCATTGTCTGATACAATGGCTAATACATATTTGAAGCTGTGCAGTGTGTTGAGGGATTGGCCTTTGACTTTAATGTCCGTGTTGATGCCATTGGTGTTGTTGGTCATCATTTTGGTCCTTTCTGCACTTATTTCCATTCCAATAGGCTCTGGAGGTGGTGTCAAGCCTCTGTACCAGCTGTTCAAGTTCTTGTTCCTCTCCAGCCAATCCATCAATGTCATACGCAAAACGGAGGTTGGAGATTGCTCCTCCCCTATGCTTACTGTGCTTTCGTGGTCTGCAAGTGCATCTGACATGATGCGCTCTAGGAAGATGTTGAAGAATGTTGGAGAGAGTAGGCATCCCGGACGCACACTGGTTGTTGTTCTGAACCAGTTTCCGATGGCGCTGTTGTGGAGGACTGCACTGATAGCCTTGTCATGCAGGCTTTTGATGACTTCAATTATTTTAGGTCTGATGTTGTAAACTCTCATGGTTACCCACAGAGCTGCATGCCAGACTCGGTCAAACGCCTTTTTGAAGTCTACGAACACATGATATAGATGTTGTTGGTGCTGTACATGTAGGTATTTCTCGCAGATTATTCTGAGGTTGAAAATCTGTTCAGTGGTACTTCGCCCTGCCCTGGATCCTGCTTGCTCTTCAGCTATGATTTTTTTCAGCTTGTGGTTTCAACCTGTTGAGTATTATTTTCAGGAGGACTTTGCTGCGATGGCTGATGAGGCTGATGGTGCGGTAATTTTCACATTCCTGAAGGTTACCTTTTGGGAAAAGAGTGATGGCAAGCGACTGGGTCCATGGTGTAGGCCACTCCCCACTCTGCCAGATCTTGTTACAGATAATGGTGAGTGATTCGATCATCGCATCTCCTCCTGCTTGAAACAGTTCCGCGGGTTTGTTGTCCACTCCCGCTGACTACCCCTTCTTCAACGATTGCACTGCTGCCTCAACTTCTTCTCGGAGAATTGGAAGGATTTCTTCTTCTCCTGTGTTCTCTGGGCATGCTAGAACTGATGTGTCTCCGTTTGGTTTGTGGTTGCTGTGACCTTTACAACCACAAACCAAACGGATTTAAGATATTATAATTATTTTTAAAACAAAATAAAATACTGCAAATAAAAAGCATTTAGTTTTGATCAATTAAACAGGGGAAATGTAGGCTATTTCAAAAGAAAATAACACAAAAGACGCGTTAGTACGTACGAACAGAAAAAGTACACACTATGTATAACGCTTAGAACTTCTTCAACATTCTTTCATGTCTCGGACCACTATGTCAAAACCATATCAAATTGTTAGATTTGAGTCACGTGGAAAATTTTGGTGAAATGACTCATCTAACTCTTGTTCCTAGAACACGTTAAGTATTGAACAAAGTATTGAACAATAAGGAAAATTTAAAACACAACGAAGTTACATTTTTCTCCAAGTATTATTTGTGCTCTTGTATGTCTTGATAGAAAATTCCACCGAAAAATATTTTCCAGTTAAAGCTGTACAAAATTCGCGAATATGTAGCAATGAAAGTGTGGGGTTTTTTGTCTTCATCCCTGTTCATCCAAACAATGGTTTCATCATTGTTTGGAACCGGAACAATGTTGCCACCACTTAGGTGTGTGTAGTGAAGCAAAGTTTTTACCTGGTGATGGGGTTGGTGAACAAGGTGACGCGACGAAAATAGCCACGTGCATGTAGAAATCCATACAGGTGTCCTGTACAGTACACACTTTCGTCTCGCAGTTCCCATTCGGATGGTTGTGATGAAGGTGATGGAAGAATGGCTGGTCAGTGGAGGTGATGGGTAAATAAATGGATGACCAGTGGAGGTGATGGTGATGGATGGATGGATGGACAGTGGAGCTGATGGATGGATGGATGGAAGAATGGCTGGTCAGTTGAGGTGATCATGATGAATGGATAATTGGATAGATGGTCAGTGGAGGTGATGGTGATGGATAGATGGATGGATGGTTGAGATGAAGGTGATGGAAGAATGGCTGGTCAGTGAATGTGATGGTGATGGATGGATGGATGAACAGATGGCTGAAATGAAGGTGATGGAAGAATGGCTGGTCATTGGAGATGATGGTGATGAATGGATGGATGGATGGATGGATGGTTGAGATGGAGAAATGGAAGAATGACTGGTCAGTGGAAGTGATGGTGATGAATAGATGGATGGTTGAGATGAAGAAAGAGATCGAAGAATGGCTGATCAGTGGAGGTGATGGTGATGTTTGAATGGATGGATGGTTGAGATGAAGGTGATGGAAGAATGGATGGCTAGTGGAGATGATGGTGATGGATGGATGGATGGATGGATGGTTGAATCATGCCTCCACAGTATCCCGTATAGTCAAGACGATTGCAGGTTGACCTCTCCTAAGGCAATGCAACCCAGCAATCTGCAACACGCATGCTGAATATCCATACAACAATCTGCAACATGCATGCTGAATATCCATACAGCAATCTGCAACACGCATGCTGAATATCCATACAGCAATTTGCAACACGCATGCTGAATATCCATACATCAATCTGCAACACGCATGCTGAAAATCCATACAGCAATCTGCAACATGCATGCTGAATATCCATACAGCAACCTGCAACACGCATGCTGAATATCCATACAGCAATCTGCAACATGCATGCTGAATATCCAAACAGAAATGTGCAACATGCATGCGGAATATCCATACAGAAATCTGCAACATGCATGCTGAATATCCATACAGCAACCTGCAACACGCATGCTGAATATCCATACAGCAATCTGCAACATGCATGCTGAATATCCATACAGAAATGTGCAACATGCATGCGGAATATCCATACAGAAATCTGCAACATGCGTGCTGAATATCCATACATAAATCTGCAACATGCATGCTGAATATCCATACAGCAATCTGCAACATGCATGCTGAATATCCATACAGCAATCTGCAACATGCATGCTGAATTTCCATACAGCAATCCGAATACCAAAGCTTTCCCTAACTAGGTAAAGTTTGCACCATCAAATACAGTGCATCATTTATTATTGATAATAAAATGCACTGCGACCAGCACTGCTGTCTCATCTCGTTCTTTGTCTGGAATGCAGGGGATTAAACAATTGCACGTTTATTTGCATTATTAATGGTAAAAGACAACATAAAATTATCACCTTAATTTAAAAAATATGTAGTTTCAGAGGTAAACAAACGAACACATGTGGAACTGTCAGTTCAGGCCTACATTATTCTACACTGATACAACTGTCACTTGACGCTGACATCACACTGTTATTAATGTCCACGGGTTCATAAACAACCATTTGCTTTTGGTGTTAGAAAAATGATGGTTTGCTGTTGAGCTCTACAGTATTTCGGAAACTGAAATATCTCCTTTAACAGCCTTGACACTCAGTTATTTACGCCTAAATAACGATACTATTCTACACACAATTTCTCAGAATCTGTCCTCGACAAAAAAGTTCACTGTCTGTAACAAACATTTTAGTTGTTTGTCATTAATGTGTATCCTATCCCGAAATTCGAAGGGCGTTGGAGCACCAAAGATGATTGTTTAACCAGCGTACTCCATCTTTCTCAACCCTCAGCAACTCTCCTGGCCTCGCTCAGTGTAAAGCCAGACCATTCTCGAATGTTGTCCTCCCACTTCTTTTTCTGTCTTCCACTTTTTCTGTCTCCCTCTTTTTCTGCCTTCTTGCACAGTGCCTTGCAGGATGGTGTTTGCAAGGACTGATGCTCTGGTGACATGGTCATACCATCGGTGTTTCCGTTTCTTCACCACTGTGTCATGCAATCGTGTTGTCCAATGGCTTGTGTGATGGTCTGTCGGACTTCGTTGTTGTTGATGTGATGGGTATAAGAAATGCCCAGAAGTCTTTTATACCACCTCATCTCCATGCTTTGTATTCTTCGTTTTAGATCTTCTGTGAGGGTCCATGTTTCGCAAGAAGATGAAGATGACAAGGGAGCGCAGCAGCCTTACCTTGGAATGTAGACTGATGGTGCTGTCTTTCCAAATGGCTTCAACATTGTCAAGGCAGCAGTAGTTTGTGCGATCCTGAAGAAGACTTCCTATCGGGACCCATTGTCTGATACAATGTCTCCTAAATATTCGAAGATATGCACTGTGTTGAGGAACTGGCCTTGAATTTTGATGTAGGCCTACATGTTGATGTCATTTGTGTTGTTGGTCATCAGTTTGGTCATCTCTGCACTTATTCCCATTCCGAAGGTTCTGGAGTTGGTGTCAAGCCTCTGTACCAGCTGTTCAAGTTCTTGTTCTTCTCCAGCTAATCCATCAACGTCATCTGCAAAACGGAGGATGGGGATTGCTCTTCCCGCTATGCTGACTGTGCCTTCGTGATCTGCAAGGGCGTCTGACATGATGCGCTCTATTAGGATGTTGAAGAGTGTTGGAGAGACTAGGCATCCTTGTCGCACACCAATTGTTGTTCTAAACCTATTCCAGATGGCAGTGTTATGGATGACTGCACTGGTAGCCTTGCCATACAGGCATTTGATGACTTCAATAATTTTAGGGCTGATATTGTACACTTTTGTGGTTGCCCACAGAGCTGCATGCCAGACTCGGTCAAACACTTTCTTGAAGTCTATAAACACATGATATAGATGTTGTTGGTGCTGTACGTATTTCTAGCAGATTATTCTGAGGTTTAAAAAACTGTTCAGTGGTACTTCGCCATGACCCGAATCCTGCTTGTTCTTCACCTATTTGTTCAGCTTGGGGTTTTAATCTGTTGAGTATTATTTTCAGATGGTTGATGAGGCTGATGGTGCGGTAATTTTCACACTCTTGAAGGTTACTTTTTTTGGAAAAGTGGTGACAAGCGACTGGGTCTATGGTGTAGGCCACTCCCCACTCTGCCAGATCTTGTTACAGATAATGGTGAGGAAGTCAATCATCGCTTCTCCTCCTTGAAGAAATTCCGCGGGTATGTTGTCCATTCCCGCTGACTTCCCCTTCTTCAGTGATTGCACTGCTGCCTCAACTTCTTCTCTATTGGGAGGATTTCTTCCTCTTCTCTGTTCTGGGGATATTTTAAGAACTGATGGGGCTCAATTTGGTGTGTGGTTGTAAAGATGAGAGCAGTACTCTGTCCATCTATCCAAGACTTCTTGTTCTTCTGTTAAGCATGTGGCAGACTTGCTTTGGATCGTGGAGACCTTGAGCTGTTTAATACTTGTCAGCCCTTTAACGTTCTGGTAAGCCTTCTTGCTGTTATTCTTGTTCAGACTGTTCTCTATTTCTTGGCATTGATCTTCTATCCAGTTTTTCTTTGCTGTGAGCATGCCTTTTCGGATGTCATTGTTGGTTTTTCGGTAGACATCAGCTCCCTGTGAGGTGTTCTTTTTCTTTTCTTATCTCTCTTTGTTTATCACACAGTCCAAAAGTTCACGTGCTTGCCAAGGATCTCAGTGGCGGCATCTGTCACAGCTGAGTTGAAGGTGAGGGTCATGGTTTGACATCTACTTCACCATCTCCAAATATGAGCAGTGGTACACATTCCCTCCAATTGTGGCTTGGAATATTTCTGCCACCTCTGTGTCTTGCAGTTTGTCCAGGTCGAACTTCAGTCTGGTGAACTTTGCTGTGTTTACTCTCTTCAAGTGGAGCCGGAAGGAGATCATCACGAGATCGTGGTCACTTCCGATGTCTGCTCCTGGAAAATCGCGTGTCCTGCCAATGTTGATGCTTGATCTGAAGTGTGTATTGACCAAGATGCAGGCATTCTGTTTGTGATGCTACACATCCTCTCCCCATGGGACTGTACCATGTCGATCGTCTGGATTTTTTGTGGAGACTTGTTGTATCTGGCAAACTTCAAGAGCCTCAGATTCCTGTCATTTGTCTGGTTGTTGCAGTGGGGTCCACATGTGTATCCCCAGTTGTGGTGCGTATCTTGGTCAACCTTGGCATTCCAGTCGCCTTCCACTATGACTATGTCCTTCCTCGGCACTTGGTCAATGACAGCCTGTAGATGTTCATATAAATCCTCGACTTTGCTGTCGTCAGAGTCTTATGTTTTGGCATAGGCTTGGATGATGGTGATGTTGAAAGAGGCTGCTCTCAGACGGACGGTCATGAGTTTACATGTTAGATGTAAACTGGGCTGCAACCCATAACAGTGGATAGAATGTCTTTGTGGACCAGAATCCAACGCCGTGTTCGTACCTGTCATCTCTCCCACTGAAATAAAGCTTGTGACCTTTGTGGTCGTTGTTTCAACTAGGCCTTTCCAGCGCAGTTCGCTGATGCCCAAAACGTTCTATCGATAGTGTTCAGCTCGTGGGCCAGTTCTTCTAATTTTCCCTGCGCAGTTAAGGTTCTGAAATTCCAGGTTGCTATGACGATGTTGTCTCTCGTGGGGATCCTGCTAAGTTGTCCATCAGTAGCACACTACCAATTCCGTCCTGCTGGCCAGCGGAAGGCGCGGTCCTTGGTGACCCGGGTGACGACCGATCTGGTATGGAGTGAGTGGTTCTTTTCATCATACGGTGTGTCTTGGGTAAGATATACCTGGCAGGGCCCCATCCTCTCCAGGCTGTGGGCCACAACCGGTATCCACGAATACAGTGGGGCTTGCCTTGGCCCTGAGCACGAGGTCGTTGAACCTGTAGTAACATGAGGTTCCTCCACCCCGGTGAGTGACTTCTGTGTATAAGACTTTCGCCCACTGATGCCGTGCTGACATCACCCTTGTTAGTCGCCTCCTACGACACGCCGGGAAACGATGGGTCTATTATATTCAGTGCCCGAACCCACAATGTGTATGGATTTAATTTATTGTTAGTTGTGATTTATAGTTTCTACGTCTACCCCCAATTAATTTAACGGGTTCTTTTTTGGTTTGGTAATCTAATTCCCCCTCCCCTTCTGTTTACACAAACAGATATACGTAACATCGCTTACCTCTCTTTCAAACTGGTATTCCGTAAGGGTTACGCGGATAGAAGTTTATACCTTGACAGTAGCCACGCTAGGTCACATTCTACAGTTAACACTAAACAAGTATAATTTATTTTCCAGACCTTACACCACATGTTACACTATCATTTTATACCTGACAGTTTGTCATATATTATCACTGATTTATATCATTAGTACACACCAGCTTAATTCCTATGTGAGCAGCACTGTTTAGTGCCTCCACAATTTGCTTGCTGCAGGCTATTTATAACTTGCCTGCACCCTCCCTTCCAGTGAAAGGAAGCACGGGCGAAGCTATTTATAGCTAGCCTGGCTGAACTAACCCCAAAATCTAAAAAGCTTTGGTTGAGTCGCTGTGAGTAGCCGACTCCTTTTTCCTGTTGGATAATGACAGACAACATTTGAAAGGTTGACACCTTGAAGACTGCATGGTGATTAAAATTAAAAGAATTATTTAGTCCTAGATAAGTCTTACAAAGAATAATTTTCTAGAGGTGATATTTGAAGTAATTCTTAGCGAAAGTTGACGTCACAAATGGCGGTATTTTTTTCTTTAAATCAGGTACAATCCCACAATATTTAAAATTACAAAAAAGTCAAAACCATCAAGCGATGATAAGGACAATGTGTAGCCACCACTTGTTTTATTTCGTGTTCTTATGGTTTCAGTATTCCTTAGTGAGAATTAATATTTGTGAATGAAATGGTTTTGTGGTGGCCATGACTTGGACCTGCAATCAAGGTCACAATTATATCCTTAAAGGTTGTTTCCGAACATTCACTCTACAACTACCCATGACACATCTGTTATGTTTGTGAAGTAATGAAGAGCCACGGAAAGTGACCGATAACCTGTACAACTGCTCTGTACCCAACTACGCCGACTTTGAGCCCGTTTTCCGTTGCAACAAGAGACAGGAATGCTTCGGAGGAGAAGATGAGGAAGGATGTCCCTACAACACTGAGCAATGTGGAAAGGACGCGTTTGAAGAGAACAACAAGTGAGTAGGCTTATTGATTCTCCCTCTCTCTCTCTCTCTCTCTGTCACGTCCCCCGAGCGGGTTCTGTGACGTCAGCACATGCAACGAGTGGAAAGGAATAAAACTCAAACAAAATAAACACAAAATGCCAGAATACAAACACACTCTTTTATTCAACAATTAACATACAAACACAGGACAAATGGGAACTAACCTCCCCTCAACCCCTAACAAGACCCCCGTCCCAATACTAACTAACAATTACCTCCCCTTGTAACAAACCCCAAACAGAACTAAACAACAACAGTTTCTTTACAAAGTGTGTACAACAGAATCAAAATCAACAAATCAATTCAAAATGTAAATCTTCAAATAATAAGCAATGGCGTTTGAATCTTTAATCATAAACTATTATCTTGGCGAAGCTGTGGCACAGAAGCAATGTCTCAATGTTCTTGTCAAGTAGCTCAGAGAGCTAAACAGTCTCTTTCACAATAAGCGGATGATTCTTCTAACTAAATGAATATGTTTTTAGGTGTGGTGCAGTGTGAGTCTGTGTGTGCATGAATTAGGTATGAAAACCTCCTGTAATAGTGTTGCCTCGATACATAGGCAAAACCTGCAGCAGTGGCAAAGATCACCACAACACTACTCTGCTGTAGAGGCAAGGGCACCCCCCCAGGCTGGCTAGAACCCAATCAGCGTCAACAACAGCAACATAAGTACAGCATAAGTAGCAACATCAGAAGCAACAGCGTTGAAATAATGCGTAGAAGTAATACGTAGAAGTAACAGGTAGAAGTAACAGCCCACACCTGTAAGCATATACACAGTCTTAACAGTCTGCTTACAAAACAATAAAAACTATATAATATAATATAACACGCCGTCCTCCGTCCGCCATCTTGACCTGTATATGAATACCATGATGATAATACAAGATGCTATACACACATTTCAATAATATAAATCAACCTTTGATGCTAAATAATTCGCATCTTCTATAAACACAAACATTTATATAAATGTATATAATCATTGCAACCACACTTCAATCACACAGTCCTGATTCATTCCGCCTCCCTTCATCATCACCGTCTCCCCCAACAATTATAACACATCACGATTATCTCCCTTCTTTCATACTATCTTGCCGTACCATACTGTAAACATGCTTGCTTCATAATCATCGCTTCATCTTTGTTCAGTATAATACATTCTATCGCTCTCTCCATACATACACCGCCACTCTCTCTCTCTCTCCCTCTCTACATTCCCCATCGTCGCCTTTGACCCACTTTTATAACAACAACAGCAACGACATTTCCCCATCACATATACAATAAGACAATCATAAGAAAATCATATAAAATCAACAAAATTCATTATACATCCTAAAATACATCCCCTTCCCCACACTCATCACCACTCATACGCGTACGCAGTTCTCGGAGTGCGCCACTAGAGAATTAAATAACAGGATTTGCTCACCTTTTAGGCCTCGGCTTGTGACACCCCTTTCCCCCAACACCACAACACAACACAGCACTGTCACAAATACAATTGGTTAGTCTTTTGAGAGTCACTTTGTCTTGCTATTGCTGGTTATTTCACTTTCCAAATAACACTTATAATTGAGGATGAGGTCACCTTAGCTCTGTCACAGACATTAAGTCTTGGTGGGTGTTCAATCGAGAACACACACACCTTAAGAATATAACTCTACACTCATTGACAAATGGCAGTTAGTATCCTTCCTTTCGAACTCTAAACATCCTTATCCCGACGAGGGCATAAGACCTTGGGTGGCTATATAAACAATAAACACACCCTTCCAACAGTACCCTACACTACAATGACCTCTGTCACAGGGTTGCTGCCTCATTAGATTCGATCCTCTCGCAACAGCATCTCAAACCACTCTGCCCTCCAAAAACGCGCCGGCCACAAGCAAAATAGTCGAGCTCTCGTCAGTATGCACATTCTTTATTACGCGTATCCATGTTCTGAATTTGGTCTACCCCCTGTCTTCTACGTTACGCACGGACTTTACGAAACTGCACTTTCATACGCGAAAAGTAAATCGGTCACGCTATTCTATGTACACTATATACGGAGAAGTGTAACTTCGTAAAAAGTATAATTCTCCCTGCTATCTGAAAACTCGTGTCGTCACACTCTCTCTCTCTCTCTCTCTCTCTCTCTCTCTCTCTCTCTCTCTTGGATTTTTTATTTACTACAAAGATGAGTATCACAAAAGGTGTAAATGCACTAGCATTGAAGGGTAGAAGGGCTTGTTTTGAATGTTTAAGGAACCTCTCAAAGCTTAGGGAGATATCAAGAAATTGCTATTTTAAAATTTTGGATGCCCAGGTTCAACCAATTTTGCTGTATGCCGCAGAGGTTTGGAGTCTTAACAGATTAGATAATATTGAGAGGGTTCATACTCTGGCATATAAAAGAGTTTTGAATGTACCCAAGGGAGTACCCAACAAATTTATTTATGGAGAGACAGGACGCTTTCCTCTGTATGTAAACAGTGCAGTACGGTGCATACGATACTGGCTAAAGCTCTAGAAATTAGATGCAGATAGGCTACCTCAGCAGGCTTACAAGATGCTAATTAACTTGGATGAGAGAAATAAATCTTGTTGGGTGACTAAAGTAAAAAACACCCTTTTTTCTCTAGGTTTTGGGTATGCTTGGGTACAACAAGGTGTGGGGAGTGAGAATGTCTTTGTTAGCATGTTTAAGCAAAGGATGAAAGATCAATATGTACAAGAGTGGGACAGTTCTGTTCATTGAATGTAGGTGCTTGTCCAATGAATGTAGGTGTATGTACTGCATGTTCATTGAATGTAGTTGTATGTACTTCTTGTTCAATGAATGTAGGTGTATGTACTGCTTGTTCAATGAATGTAGTTGTATGTACTGCTTGTTCAATGAATGAAGGTGTATGTACTGCTTGTTCAATAAATTTAGGTGTGTGTACTGCTTGTTCAATGACTGTAGTGTGTGTACTGCTTGTTCAATGACTGTAGTTGTGTGTACTGCCTGTTCAATGACTGTAGTCGTGTGTACTGCTTGTTCAATGACTGTAGTTGTGTGTACTGCATGTTTAATGACTGCCCAGCTAACCACAATTTCGGGGCCCCATGGGGCAAATGTAAATTGGAACCGACTCGGGCCCGATTCGGGCAAAGATCGGGCGATCGTCGGGCTACCCCAAACTTACCCGATCGTAACCCAACGCTCGCCGAACAGTAGCCCGATTTCCGGTAAAGATGGGGCGATCGTCGGGATACCCAAAATTTACACGACCCTAACCCCACCTTTGCCGAACGGTAACCAGATTCCGGCAAATATCGGGCATACGTCAGAATACCCAAAGGCCACCCTATTGTATCCCATCTTAAACCAGACCCCCCCCCCCACATCCGATAATGCCCATCCCTGGCCAATGCTGATTTACCCTAAAATCATATCCCACATAGGCCTATTGTTTATGATATGCGATTGCATGAAGAAGGAATAGAGGTGTCTGGTGTTAATAGGGACTGTCGGCACAGGGGTTTTTGTTTTCGGAAGTCCTTGGTGTGTCTCCGCTGAAGTATTTACACACCATTTCGATAATGATATATATTAACGTGATCTTCATCGCTATCGAAATAGTGTGTAAATACATAAACGAAAGGCAAAGCCCCAAAAAATAACCACAGCGGAATAGGTTTTTGCAGTCAAACACAATATCCGAACACATGCAACTGTAGAAGAAAATGACTAGAAATTTGGCGCCTAAGGACAACCAGAAAAGACCAGCAGTAATGGGCACGGAACTTTACCCATGGCTTAAATTGTATAAATAAATACAATAGTTAAAAGAAACACTTTACCAATATTTTACATATTGTATGATAACAATTACGAATTATAAGCACAATTAAATAATGATATATTGCTGAATTGATTTTGTTTACATATTTTTCACATAAGTACGCCGCAGGAAATGTGAAGCAGGCGAAACATTCCACAGTTTAGCCAATGAGAAGCGAGAGTAGGCCTATGTTAGCGTGTGTGCAGAGTGGCTTTGTGGTGGGGCAGAATCGGGCGGCACACGGGAGGTGAATCGTTACGCATCCACATTTCTGGACTCCGCCACGCATCGGGTTTTTGTAGGACTATGTGGGTCCCTACTATAGCCAGACAAAAGTCGGGATGCCCCACGTGGCGCGAGTGGGGCCCAGATCGGGCTGGTTTGCTGGGTGTAGTTGTGTGTACTGCTTGTTCAATGACTGTAGTTGTGTGTACTGCTTGTTCAATGACTGTAGTTGTGTGTAGCCTACTGCTTGTTCAATGACTGTAGTTGTGTGTACTGCTTGTTTAATGACTGTAGTTGTGTGTACTGCTTGTTAAATGACTGTAGTTGTGTGTACTGCTTGTTTAATGACTGTAGTTGTGTCTACTGCTTGTTTAATGACTGTAGTTGTGTGTACTGCTTGTTTAATGACTGTAGTTGTGTCTACTGCTTGTTAAATGACTGTAGTTGTGTGTACTGCTTGTTTAATGACTGTAGTTGTGTGTACTGCTTGTTTAATGACTGTAGTTTTGTGTACGGCTTATTCAATGACTGTAGTTGTGTGTACGGCTTATTCAACGACTGTAGGTGTATGTACTGCTTGTTTCAGGTGCTACCAGCTTCACCAAACCACAGAACCAAAGATGACTTGGTACGACTCCCGTTTGATGTGCATGAGGAAGGGGCAGCGGCTGGTTACCATGGGAATGCCGACAAAATTCAGAGATTTCCAACTTTTTGTTGCGTCCTTACCAACGCCGCGTTTCTTCATCTTCATGGGTGCCCAGCTGCTGGAGCGACGGGAGGCAGTCCCAGTGGCGGCCTTCTACAAGCACGTAAGCCATTATTCAGATTTTCAGACATCAAACAAGCTTTCTTCTCTCTGTGATTTTCTGAAACGTGACCTTGATTGAAGAACAAGGTCAAAGTGAACACAGACCTATTTCATTTTATGGTTAAGTGTTTCTTTCTCTAAATCATAATGTTGGCGTGGACGTACAGTTACCGACAAACCAAACTTGTATGTAGCTACGATTCCACTCATGATCAGATGATCAAATGCATGTGGGCCTTTCAAAATATTGCCGAGCAGTCTGGGTTTTTTAAAAAAAAAGTTCATTATTGTTTTCATCTTTTATTCATATTTAAATTTCTTCTTTTAAACAAATATAATTTATGACATTGTCCAAGCACTGTGATAGAGCACGTTATCACCTTTGTCGTGACGATTGGAACCTACCTGGCTTACACCACCATGTTTTATCTGTAATCCACCAGATCTGGCAGTGGACTGACGGGAGGTCGGCATTCTTCCTCAATATCACTTCAAATGCGACAGCCCCGCGATGTGCCTACTTCGACCTTAAGACCTATACAGTGAAAGAGCAAGCCTGCCATGCAGAATTTTCGTTTACCCATCTTTTGTGCGAATTCGACAAAAACATAACCGTCATTGAGCTTTCCCCAGGAAAAGGGAATAACGCTACAGACTCTGCAAGCAGCATCAAATTCTCAAAACGCATTTCTTCATTGGATTCCAGAAATCACTCTATGGTGCCATGTCCCCAAGGTCACCTGACGAAAGATTTCCTGTCATGTGATGCGCGGAGTGGATGCGTGAAGGAAGAAAGCAAGAATTGGTGCGAGACTGGCGGAGTGACGGTGCCCATGTTCCACTGCGGCGTTGGCCATATGGCCTTGCACTATAGCCTGGTTTGTGACCACATCGTGCATTGCCTGGACAGAACGGATGAAGATTTTTGTCACTTTGAAGCCTGCCCTGTGAAGGATTACCAGTGCAGCAGCGGACAATGTGTCAGTACCTACCGCGACTGTGACCACAACCTAGATTGTTATGATGGATCTGATGAACTGTGCAAAGCGCCGTTTAATCTACAGTTACCACCAAAAGTGCTTTTGCCAGTGGTGCTAGAGATGGACGGCAAGGGCAGTTACTCGTTTGTTTCATCAAACAATTGTCCTGACACGCACTTCTTGTGCCCTGAAGGCGTTTGCCTCCCTGTCTACCTTCGCTGTAACAACATTCCTGACTGCCTGCAGAAGGAGGATGAAAAAGACTGTGAACATTTCGTATGTTCGGGATTTTACCGTTGTTGGGGGTCCTACGTGTGCTTGCATCCTGACAACGTGTGTGACGGTGTGCCGCACTGTCCTCAGTGGGACGATGAACTGCTATGCAAGTCGTATTGTCCAAATGCCTGCCGTTGTCAGGGTCTGGCCTTTGTCTGCAATACAAACTTCAATGCCAGTGAATTCCCACACATTCGGTATCTTGACGCCAGTGGCTCTAACATGGGATTAAAGGACTTCTTCGGCAACCGCCTGCTCGTTCGTCTTCACCTGTCCCGGTCCAACATAAGCACAGTGACCATTATGACCTTACCCAATCTCCAAAACCTGAACCTGAGTCACAACCAGATAGCCAGCATTGACATGGGCGTCATGAACTTACCCAATCTCCAGTACCTGGACCTGAATCACAACCAGTTAGCCAGCATTGACATGGGTGTCTTCAGCTCACTCAAAAAACTTCTCGTTCTCGATCTTTCCTACAACCCGCTTTCAGATATCATCAACACTGACGCGACAACATCACAACCTATGATTTTACGAAGCATCGATCTCTCGTTCACTGAGCTCACAGTCTATAACGGCAGCGCTTTTGCAAACTGTAAGCATATGGAAACGATTAATGTGTCCTGGAGCAAGTTGACAACAATCTTAGAGGAAGGATTCAAATCCACGCCGTTGCTGCAGACTGTGGACGCCAGAGGAAGTCCTCTGACCATTTTCCCGAAAGACGTTTTGACCAGCCTGACATCTTTGCAGACAGTGCACGTAGACAACTACAAGTTATGCTGTCCTGTCATGCTGTCTGCTGACTTTAACTTGAATAACTGTTATTCCAAACAAGACTTGCTGGCCTCGTGCGACGATCTGCTGAAATCCAACACCTATCGCATCTTTATCTGGGTCTTTGCAGCCATGGCCATCGTAGGCAACGTGGGTAGCTTTGTAGCCAGGATCTACTTGGACGAGTCAACACACGGCAGCTTTGGTGTGTTCGTTACCAACCTGTCCGTGGCTGATGTTTTCATGGGTGTTTACCTGGTGGTGGTCGGCTCTGCAGATCTTGTCTATCAGGGTCAGTATTTGTTCCACGATGTAGAATGGAAGCAGAGCATTGCGTGCACTATTGCAGGATGCCTGTCTCTCCTGTCCAGCGAGGTCAGCGCCTTCATCATCTGTTTCATTACGCTGGACCGCTTCCTGGTGCTACGCTTCCCTTTCAGACAGGCCCCCTTCAGCTTTAGATCTGCTCTTGTCACCTGTGACATTATCTGGGCTGTGGGGTTAGTGCTGATCATCGTTCCCTTACTACCTGCCACGTCCCACTGGCAGTTCTACAGTCAGAATGGCATCTGCATTCCGCTCCCTTTCAGCAGCAGTGACGGCTTTCCTGGCTACACGTACTCTTTCACCGTGATGATCGTGCTCAACTTCACCCTCTTTATCCTTATCGCCGTCGGTCAGGTGGTCATCTACTGGTCAGTCAGGGTTAACTCAATGGCCAGCAAGGACAGGGCAAACCGGGACGCGACGATCGCTCGCCGCTTGACCTCGGTCGTTCTGTCGAACTTTGCTTGCTGGTTCCCCATCGGCCTGCTTGGCGTCATGGCGTCAACCGGCACTCCCATCCCTGATGAAATCAACGTGGCCATGGCCATCATCGTCATGCCCATCAACTCTGCTTTCAACCCGTTCCTCTATACCTTCAACGTGCTGATGGAAAAACGAAAAAAAGCGAGGGAGGACTATCTGCTGCAGAAGTTAAAAGCGCGCCAAACGAACCCTACAGTGACCAGGTCTGCAAAAACCGAGGTTCTGTCTGCTCTCCAGACCTGTCTAAAGAATGGAACTCTAACCCCTGACGAGGTTGTTAGTCAGTTAAACTTTAAGTAAAGCCACAACATGGATCGACCACACAGGAGCATGAGTTTGTGGATTACTGCTTAATAAATATGGACATTTGATGACCACGTATGAACGTCAAAATCATAGTCATTTCTGTAGATTTTACAGTTTGGAAAAAGAAAGGATGATCAAGATGCATGTGTCGATGTCGAGGACAAAACACATTCAAAGAAAAAGCATGAAAAAAACATTGACCAGGGAGACAAATATTTTGACCTTTTTGACATGAAGGGCATGAAATAATTCTGGTGAAATGTCAAGGTCAGGTTCGTATTGCTCCTTTGTGTAATCAGTGTCTGTATGTTATGGCGTTTGCTAAGACGTTCGCCTTCTCCAAACAACCTAGACATTTCTAAATTAACCATTGTCAAACTATATTGGATTATATTTTTTGCATAGTGCAACGTCAGATAAAGTCAATATATCTTTATTCACAAAAATACAGTTTTGATTTGTTGTGTCTCTAATAACATGCAAAACTCTGACAGACAGACACACACACACTCACACACACACACACATCTACAAATACACACACACATTTCGATAACTTTATTACAAACAAAACCGTTAAGGTTAACAACGGTCTTATGAACTCAGCACAGTTCGTCAATTACGTTAAGGTTAACAACGGTGTTATGAACTCAGCACAGTTGGTCAATTACGTTAAGGTTAACAATGGTATTATGAACTCAGCACAGTTCGTCAATTACGTTAAGGTTAACAACGGTATTATGAACTCAGCCCAGTTCGTCAATTACGTTAAGGTTAACAACGGTATTATGAACTCAGCACAGTACGTCAATTACGTTAAGGTTAACAACGGTATTATGAACTCAGCACAGTCCGTCAATTACGTTAAGGTTAACAACGGTATTATGAACTCAGCACCGTTGGCCAATTACGTTAAGGTTAACAACGGTATTATGAACTCAGCCCAGTTCGTCAATTACGTTAAGGTTAACAACGGTATTATGAACTCAGCCCAGTTCGTCAATTACGTTAAGGTTAACAACGGTATTATGAACTCAGCCCAGTTCGTCAATTACGTTAAGGTTAACAACGGTATTATGAACTCAGCACAGTCCGTCAATTACGTTAAGGTTAACAACGGTGTTATGAACTCAGCACAGTCCGTCAATTACGTTAAGGTTAACAACGGTGTTATGAATTCTGCACAGTTCGTCAAGTACGCAACCCCCACCCTGAATCTTCTCCTCTCACACACCCTTGTAGAGCCCATCATGACACTGATTGATAGGTACCTATGACAATCATATCATATCATATCATATTATGGCTTTGTAGGCTATGAGCCTTTTTCGCCTGCTCTAGGTCACTTGCGGGGGTTTCAATGTACTTTTACCCCCGCACCACAAATATGGATGCGCGCACTTATTTACTATTAATAAATTTCTAAGTCTGTTTTGTACATTTCAGATTTCCAAACTTTATCAATGCTATTTTTAAATGAGTTCACCGTTCCTGCTGTCACAACAAACTGTGGTAAATTATTCCATGCATTTATTATTCTATTAGTAAAGAAACGGTTATATTTAGAGGAGTTAACATTTTGTTTATTTAATTTTAATGAGTGTCCTCTTGTGTTAGTCAAAACACTTTTATGAAACAAAGTTTTAGTAGTGTTAACATCATATATTCCATGGACAATTTTGTATGTTTCTATCATGTCACCTCGTAATCTCCTGAATTCCAGACTTGGCAGTTTTATGGCTTCTAATCTATGTTCATAGCTTAAATTTTTCAAACCAACAATTTTCTTGGTAAATCGTTTCTGAACACCTTCTATTGCCGTATTATGCTTTTTTAGACATGAGCACCATACAGAATTTCCATACTCCAATACAGGTCTTACCAGTGACTTAAAAAGTGGGACCATAATATCTTTTTCTTTACACTGTATATTACCAATTAGCATACCACATAGCCTGTTCGCCTTCTTAACTGTCTGAGACACATGATCATCGAACGATAACTTAGGGTCAACAATCACTCCCAAGTCTTTTTCAGCTGAGGTTACATCTAATTTTTTATCTTCCATAAAATACTCGTACAGACTATTTTTATATCCTAAGTGCATAACTTTACATTTATCACTGTTAAATTTAATTTGCCATGTATTAGCCCATTCTGCTAGCATGTTTATGTTAGTTTGCATTTTTGCGGCATCAGAGTCATCATTTACAACTTGATAAATTTTTGTATCATCTGCAAATATTTTAACCAAACAATTTAGTACCTCAGGCATATCATTTATATAGTATATAAACAGTGTGGGTCCTAATACGCTTCCCTGAGGAACCCCACTTGTAACATCCGAAAAACCTGAACAAGCATTTCCAACCTTTACATACTGTGTGCGTTGAGTCAAAAAATCTGAAATCCAACCAAGCAGACTACCTCCAATACCGTAACTCTCTAGCTTACTAATTAAACGTGCATGTGGTACCGTATCGAATGCTTTTTGCAGATCCAAATAAACGGCATCAACAGAATTACCCTCTTCTAGTTTTAAAAACCAATCATTTATGGTGTTTAAGAGTTGAGTTACACAAGAACGTCCTTTTGTAAAACCAAACTGGTTTTCAGACAATAATTTATTTTCTGTTAAATGTTTAGTTAAAAAATCTCGAATAAATCCTTCAAACAGTTTACAAACCACTGAAGTTAAACTAACTGGTCTGTAATTGCCAGGGTTTTGTTTATTCCCTTTTTTAAAAATAGGTTTTACTTCTGCAACTTTCCAAGGAGATGGAATTTTCCCATAAGCTATACTTTTGTCGAATAGTAGTTTTAATGGTTTAGTTAAGCCATCCTTTAGTTCTTTTAATAATCGTGGTTGTAATTTATCTGGGCCTGCTGCTTTATCTACTTTTAGTTGATTAAGTTTGTTTTTTATCATGTCCTCAGTTACAGAAACCGAAGAAATTTCAATGTCCGTTTTTTTGTCTAGATGAGGAACTCTACTAGTATCTTCTTTTGTAAATACACTCACAAAAAACTCATTAAGTACATCAGCCTTATCTTTGTCTGTTTGTGCAAACTCACCTGATGGGGTTGATAAACTACTTATTGCCTCTTTTGATTTACATCTCGATGAAACATAACCAAAGAATGCTTTAGGTTTTGTTTTTATATTCTGCGCCATCAGTAATTCTTTATGTTTAACTTGCTTTCTCAATTCCCATATGACTTGATTTCTGGCTCTTGCATATGCGTGATAATTATCTGTTGTTTTATATTTTCTGTACCATTTGTAAGCCTTACGTTTCTTTTTAATTTTATCTAAAACATCTCTAGAAACAGTCTTATTTTTTGTACCCGTAAAGAAATTTTTAGCAGGAATGTATTTGTCTTGTAAATCCTGAAGTGTATTGTAAAGGTAACACCATGTTTCATCCACACTCTTGTTTTCAAAAATACCAGTCCAATCAGTCGCATTCAATTCATCATTCATCTTTCCATATTCTCCCCTATCCATCAAGTAATACTTGCCTTTGAGTTTAGCTTGGTCAGAACAAAAAATAGGCATTTCAAACGTAACAACTGAGTGATGGCTTTTGCCAATTGGAGGATGATACCTAATATTAGATACATATCTTTCTTCCTTTACTAATATAAGATCTAGGATATTTGCCTTCTGTAAGACTCTGTGATGTGTGGGTTCTGTAACTAGTTGAAGAACAAAACAATCTTGTAAGTTTTTTAGAAACTGAGCTGCTGGGTGTTCATTGCGCGTTGAGCATATTTCCGAGTCCCAATCAATTTCAGGAAAATTGAAATCGCCCATAAGCACCACACGCCTATCTTTGTTTGTATTTTCAAAGAAGTTTCTTACGCTAGTGTTAAGCTGTTTATTTTCCTCCAGGTTGCTATTTGGGGAACGGTAGAGAACTCCCACCGTAATGGTGTCCTCACCAAGTATAATATTACAACAAACTGATGGTCTAAAGGATTCAAGACCAGAGCAACGTATAATGTTTAAGGAATCTTTGTAAAACAAACCAACCCCTCTTCCAGTTAAATCCAGAAATACAGAATACCCTAATATAACAGGTTGCCAGTCAGGATCAGGAGGAGATGCCTTATGATTTATTTCAGTCACAGCTATGATGTCCGGAGACAATTCCTCTATCGAAGCTTCAAGCTCATGAATTTTATTTTGAATACTATCAATATTAGTAACCAAGAATGTTAAAACTTTTCCTTTAGAACTCTCAACTTTCACGCCTTCCCTCCCACCTGTCGAAACAGTTTGAAAAAATGAGCAATTATTATTTACAGAACACTGATTGATAGGTACCTATGACAATCATGACACTGATTGATAGGTACCTATGACAATCATGACTCTGATTGATAGGTACCTATGACAATCATGACATTGATTGATACGTATCTATGACAAGCATGACACTTATTGATAGATATCTATGACAATCATGACACTGATTGATATGTACCTGTAAACAATCATGACACTGATTGATAGGTATCTATGACAATCATGACACTGATAGGTTGATAATATAGGTACCTATGATAATAATGACACTGATTGATAGCTACCTATGACAGTCATGACACTGATTGATAGGTACCTATGACAATCACGCCACTGATTGATAGGTACCTATGACAATCAAAACTCTGATTGATAGGTACCTATGACAATCATGACACTGATTGATAGGTACCTATGACAATCATGACACTGATTGGTGGATATGTACCTATGACAATCATGACACTGGTTGACAGGTACCTATGACAATCATAACACTTATAGGTTGATAAGTACCTATGACAATCATGACACTGATTGATAGGTACCTATGACAATCATGACACTGATTGATAGGTATCTATGACAATCATGACACTGATTGATAGGTACCTATGACAATCATGACACTGATTGATAGGTACCTATGACAATCATTACACTGATTGATAGGTACCTATGACAATCGTGACACTGATTGATAGGTACCTATGACAATCATGACACTGATTGATAGGTACCTATGACAATCATGACACTCATAGGTTGCTATGTACCTATGACAATCATGACACTGGTTGCTTGGTACCTATGACAATCATAACACTGATAGGTTGATAGGTACCTATGACAATCATGACACTGGTTCCTTGGTACATATGACAATCATGACACTGGTTGATTTGTATTATGACAATCATGACACTGAATCATAGGTACATATGATAATCATTACACTTGTTGTTTGGTACCTATGACAATCATGACACTAGTTCATAGGTACTTATGACAATTATGACACCGGTTGATTAGTACCTATAACATTCATGATACCGGTGACATGGTCATACCATCCGAGTTTCCGTTTCTTCATCATTGTGAACATGTCATCATGTTGTCCAATGGCTTGTGCGATGGTCTTTCGGACTTCGTTGTTGGTGATGTGCTGGGTATAGGAAATGCCCTTCTTCATCTCCATGATTTGTATTCTTCGTTGTAGATCTGCTATGAGGGTCCATGTTTCGCAAGGGTATAGGAAGATGGAGATGACATGGGAGCGCAGCCGCCTTACCTCTGGTAATGCACTTCTGCTCTTTGTACGGATTTGGCAATGTCTACACTACGGAGAGGTAGTGAGTGAGAGAGAGAGAGGGAGAGAGACAGAGGCAGAGAGAGAGAGAAACAGAGAGAGAAAAAAAGAGAAAGAGACAGAGAGAGAAACAGACAGAGAGAAGTTCCCGAAGATAGAAAGAGAAATCAGACAAAAGCAATGTAGTAGTCCAAAGGATGACAGGTAATATCATAAATTACACACAAGTAAGATATTAGTCACAAGGATACACAATGGTACATTTTTTGTTACCAGTTTTATTTTTCGTTTTAAAGGAACATCTTCAAACCGAAATACAAACCGACAGCAATGTTCATGCCGGAACAATTTGACATCAGTCTGCAAGTACTGGCGTTGGTCTAGGCGTCGTATAGAAGGTAACTGGAAATGAAACAAGAGCGCACAGGTGAACTATGGGAAAAAGTATTCATGTCAGCCACAGGTGAAATATGGGAAATAGTATTCATTTCAGCCAAAGTCAAAGTTTTCTTCCTGCCTAATAAAATGAACTCTACAGGATTCCCTCCCCTCCCACCTTTCCCCTTTGTCCCACAGTCACTGCCAATGGTCACAATGCCCCACAATTGACATTGTACCCCAGTCACTGCCAATGGTCACAATGCCCCACAATTGACATTCTACCTCAGTCACTGTCAATGGTCACAATGCCCCACAATTAACATTGTACCCCAGTCACTGTCAATGGTCACAATACCCCACAATTGACATTGTACCCCAGTCACTGTCAATGGTCACAATGCCCCACAATTAACATTGTACCCCAGTCACTGAGAATGGTCACAATGCCCCACAATTTACATTGTACCCCAGTCACTGAGAATGGTCACAATGCCCCACAATTAACATTGTACCCCAGTCACTGTCAATGGTCACGATGCCCCACAATTGACATTGTACCCCAGTCACTGTCAATGGTCACAATGCCCCACAATTTACATTGTACCCCAGTCACTGTCAATGGTCACAATGCCCCACAATTGACATTCTACCCCAGTCACTGCCAATGGTCACAATGCCCCACAATTTACATTTTACCCCAGTCACTGTCAATGGTCACAATGCCCCACAATTGACATTGTACCCCAGTCACTGTCAATGGTCACAATGCCCCACAATTGACATTGTACCCCAGTCACTGTCAATGGTCACAATGCCCCACAATTGACATTTTACCCCAGTCACTGTCAATGGTCACAATGCCCCACAATTGACATTCTACCCCAGTCACTGTCAATGGTCACAATGCCCCACAATTGACATTGTACCCCAGTCACTGTCAATGGTCACAATGCCCCACAATTGACATTCTACCGTTGAAATAGTTTGTACCTATTTGTCATTTCTACAATATTATTAGCGGATATTAAGCTATGCACGAACTTCTGCAAGGACAACAAGGCGCATTACAGGACTAAAACTACTGAAATTGTATCAATTAAAATGATTTGTAGTTGCGAACGTAGTAAAACCCGCAACCGCGTATTTCACTGACCCAAAACGGAGCGAGTCTCATCGGGTTAACCTACGCTGGCTGCGAGGATTTTAACTCCCGGCACAGGTCCAGGGAAGCAATTCTTACTAGGACTCGCAGTCAGTATCATCAGCAGTCATGCAGTATGTCGTTAGTGCCGGTGTTCGGCAGGCAATAGTGAGTGTCAGCAAAGGCCGAAAAGACACTTTCGGTGGGGATTCCCTCGGTTTGTTGACGCCTGTGTACTTCCGCCAAGTAGTTCCTGTGGGCGAAAGCAGCCATTTTCGTGGGACTTTTGCAGGTTTCCACGAAAAGCTTCTCGACGGTTTTCGGTGAGTGTTTTGACACATTTATAGTATCAATACATGATTACAAATACACTTGGTACTTGCATTAGCCAACCTTGTTTTACCAGCAAGTTTTCTGTGGTGTAAAATGCCGAGAAACATGGTTGAAACGGTCTGCTTCAAATGCAATGCAGCGGCTCTGTTTTGAAGCAGTCAGCGACATGATCATAAAGATCGCAGTGTTTACTAGTCCTTGGAGCTTTGTTTTTATGCACACTGCAGTAGATTTTAATTTAATGAGGTAATCTGTGTGAGATAAATCTGCCTGACGAAAATAGTCAACGAAAACACGAGTGCTGACCCCAAAACTCGTGTGACGGTGGTGAGACAACTGTGACGTTGTGTAACCTGGAAAACACCGGTAATTCCCAGTGACGTAGCAGCCACGAAAACCTGATTTTCGGTCATTGCTGACACTCCCAAATGGTGTCTATGGTTTTATTATTAGAAGAAGGTGTGTGCTTGTGTTCTGTACTGGTTACTTTTAAACGTAAGCTTGTAACTGACTACTTGTAAAGACATGTTGGGCTACTCATTGTTTACTCACGTCCTGCACTTGTATGTACACCGGTTGTCAACGTTGGCGTTTATCTTGAAGTGACGGTTGCATTGCGCTTTGCATTCATCGAAGGTGGACCAATATCTAATGTGAATGTCAAAAAACTTGTTCACCCAGGCCTTGATCTCGGAGCTGGCTGCTTGACATAAAGATTGTACTTATAAATCCTCTTTCAAATACAGCATGATAGGCTATAGTCGTATTCCTTAATAATAGCAATAACAACAACAACAACAACAACAACAATAATAATAATAATAATAATAATAATAATAATAATAATGATGATGATGATGATGATGATGATGATGATGATGATGATGATGATGATGATGATGATGATGATGATGATGATGATGATGAGAAGAAGAAGAAGAAGAAGAAGAAGAAGAAGAAGAAGAAGAAGAAGAAGAAGAAGAAGAAGAAGAAATTATAATTATAATTATACTAAAACATAACGCGCAAATTCCAAACTGATTTCCATCTCTCTCTCTCTCTCTCTCTCTCTCTCTCTCTCTCTCTCTCTCTCTCTCTCTCTCTCTCCCTCTCTCTCTCTCTCTCTCTCCCTCTCTCTCTCTCTCTCTCTCTCTCTCTCTCTCTTTTCTCTCTCTCTTTCACACACACACACACTAACTAACTAACTAACTAACTAACTAACTAACTAACTAAATACCAAGTTTCAAAGAACTCTGTCTATTAGTTTTAGAGAAAAAAAGCGCAAAATAAATAACTACATGGAAATTAAAAAAAAAAAAACGTCACCACGATGACGTTACTCGACATATGTAAGTATTTAATGCCACGTTTCATGGACATCCACTAGTTTTTTTCAGAGAAAAGTGCGCAAATGTTACTTACGGACGGACGGACACTGGATGCCCAAAGCACATAACAGTAGTTTCAGAGCTTTACATGTCGGGAACTACTACTATTACTACTACTACGACTACTACTACTACTACTACTACTACTACTGCTGCTGCTGCTGCTACTACTACTACTACTTCTACTACTACTACTACTATTACTACTACTACTATTACTACTACTGCTACTCCTACTCCTACTACTACCACTACTACTACTACTACTACTACTACTACTACTACTACTACTACTACTACTACTACTATTACTACTACTACTATTATTACTACTACTGCTACTCCTACTACTACTACTACTGCTACTCCTACTACTACTACTACTACTACTACTACTACTACTACTACTACTAGCAACGTGATGGCTGGGGTATGGTGAAAGTGTTTGTTCTGGAGATAAACAGTCATCAATCTTCCAAAAAGGGTAACCTTGAAAATTACTGCACCATCAGCCTCATCAGCCATCCCAGCAAGGTCCTCCTGAAAAAAATACTCAACAAGTTGAAACCCCAAGCTGAACAAATCAAAGCTGAAGAACAAGCAGAATTCGGGGCAGAACGAAGTACCACTGAACAGATTTTCAACCTCAGAATAATCTGCGAGAAATACCTACAGCACCAACAACATCTGTGTCATGTGTTTGTAGACTTCAGCAAAGCGTTTGACCAGTGGGCAACCAAGAGAGCATATACCATCGATCCTACAATTCTTGAAGTAATCAAAAACCTGTATTACAAGGCTACCAGTGCAGTCCTCCACAACAGCGCCCTCGTAAACTGGTTCAGAACCACACTCGGTGTGCGTCAAAGATGCCTACTCTCTCCAACACTCTTCAACATCTTCTTAGTGTTAATCATGTCAGATGCCCTTGAAGATCACGAAGGCACAGTCAGCATAGGGGGTTGAGCAATCTCCAACCTCCGTTTTGCAGATGCCGTTGATAGATTGGCTGGAGAGGAACAAGAACTTCAACAGCTGATACAGAGGCTTCAAGAGCCTATGGAATGGAAATAAGTGCAGAGAAGACCAACATGATGACCAACAACACCAATGACATCAACACGGACATCAAAGTCTAAGGCCAATCCCTTAACACAGTGCATAGCTTCAAAAATGGATTTATTTTATCGGACAATGGGTTCCGACAGGAAGTCCTCTCCAGGATCGCACAAACAACTGCTGCCCTGACAAGGTTGAAACGCATTTGGAAAGACAAGACCATCAATCTACATGTACATTCCAATGTAAGGCTGCTGCGCTCCCTTGTCATCTCCATCTTCCTATACGCTTGCAAAACATGGACCATCACAGCCGATCTACAACGAAGAATACAAAGCATGGAGATGAGGTGCTACAGAAGATTTCTTGGCATTTCCTGTACCCAGTACATCACCAATGACGAAATCCGACAAACCATCACTCAAACTATTGGACAACATGGTGAATGGCTCACAGTGGTTAAGAAACGGAAACTCTGATGGAATGGCCACGTCACCAGCGCATCAGGCCTTACAATGACCCTCCTGCAAGGGACGGTGCAAGGAGGCAGAAGAAGAGGGAGACCGATAAAGAGGTAGGAGGACACATTCGAGAATGGATTGACTTGACACTGAGCAAAGCCATGAGGGTTGCTGAGGACAGAGAAAGATAGAGTTCGCTGGTTAAACGCTCATCTGTGGTGCCCCAACGATTATTGAGTTACGGGATAGGATAGGATAGGATAGTTAATCAAAGAGTCTATTTCATTTAAAGAGGCGTACGTTCGAGCTGTGCGTCGTCGGGGCGGCTGACGTGCCCGGAGTGCCGACCGTGGGCGATCTCTGGGAGCAAATGTGAGTTTCTGGAGCTGTCTTTAGGCCATGTGCACGGCTGCTGTCAAGTGTAAGGCGGTTGCAACCATTGTGACAGGAACCCTCCTGCCCTCACCACCCCCGCATTGCTACGATTGCTGAGTTATGTTTGTTGTTTTTGTTGTTTTCTTGTATCTGTACCTTTAAAATATGTATGGATGACATGCTACAAGGCTGTTGATTTTCATGTGATTTAAAAGCCATTGTAATAATGCCTACTGGAGTGGGAGTTCTTATGTTGTTTAAGCTTTGTTATATTGTAACGTTTTAAAATAAACAACTCCATCCTCTCTGTCTGAGCTCATGCGCGCCTATCAACCTGCCCACTTTTTATGATCTCAAGATGCTTCTCTCTTTGCAGTTCCAATATATTTTCTAAACACTTTTGGTAAAAGGTCTTTCCGCGTCTATGCTCAAACTCTTTGGAACTCACTACCTTCTGATCTCCGCCATTCTCAGTCGCTACCTTGTTTTTAAAAAAATCTCTGAAATCCCATTTGTTTATTCTGTAAATATCTGTAATAGAGCAAGCATTTCCCTCCTTAGCCATTACAGTTCTTAAAACATAGAGTGATAACTTTTGTGCTTGATCACAGCCTATCCTATCCTATCCTATCCTAACCCGTAACTCGGAGGTCGTAGAAGTACCACAGATGATCGTTTAACCAGCGTACTCCATTTTTCCCTGTCTTCAGCAACCCTGATTGTTTCGCTCAGTGTCAAACCAGACCATTCTCGAATGTTGTACTCCCACTTCTTTTTCGGTCTCCTTCTTCTTCTATCTTCTTGCACTGTGCCTTGCAGGATGGTCTTTGTCAGACCTGATGATCTTGCGACGTGGCCATACCATCGGAGTTTCTGTTTTTTCACCACTTAAGCAAGTCATCGCGCTGTCCAATGGCTTATGTGATGGTCTGTCGGACTTCGTCGTTGGTGATGTGCTGGCCATAGGTAATGCCCAGAAGTCTTCTGTAGCAGGATTTGTTAAAAACTTTATTTGCTACGTTGTGCATTTATGTTATAAGTTTGATTTTTTATGGTTATTACCTATACACATTAGTGTAACGAAAAGGGGTACTTCAAGAATTGCCTGTATGCATGCGACAAATCTGCGTGTTCTCCCGTCTCACAACTTCAGTAACTCGTAGCAATAAACTACGTTGCCACATCTTCTTTAAAACATAAACATAAATCAACAAAATTGATTGATTGATTGATTGATTGATTGTTGCTTTAGGTCCAGCGGACTCTTCCGAGCCAAATCAGGACCGGACAACCCCCGATCCGCATACAAGATCTGCTGAAACAACCCTAGTGACCACCCGGCAGAAAGCGTCCAATACTCCCAAGCTGATCCAACAGACCTCATACACAAACAAGGAGTCTTGTCCAGGAAAAGTTTTCAAGAAAAAAGGTAGGTCATTGATCTAGCGAAAAAGAAGATATTTTAGCAGAGTGATAGGACAGATCAGGAATGGGAAAGAGCAAATGAGGAAGACAGCGACAGTGGGAATTTAAAGCACTAAATTTCAAGAAAAAGGGGATACTCAATCAAAAGGGGATAAAAACAATTATTTCTTATCACGTCATTTCGCAGAATAAATCCGTTTAGAACAAAAAAAAAGAAGAAGATATATATATAATGCAAATGGTCACACTGTATTTATGTTCCATTCTGTAGTCTGTTCTCTGCCTACGCCATCTTCTGTCTCTGTTTCCTTAAATGGCGCTCTCCTTCTCCTTTCGCCTTCTCCGTCTTCCACCCCTTGGGGTCATGAGCAATCTTGCCACTGTAGATTGTTCTAACTTATAAAGGGAAAAGTGAAAGCCCCAGTTCAAAAACCTGTCTTGCCTTTGTAGGCATGACTGACTCACTGCGGCAACAGTTCCCCCGTTGGAGTGCCGGGGGTTTCAGTATAAATAGTATCCCCACTTTCTGGAAATTTAGTGCTTTAAATTCCCTCTGTCGCTGTCTTCCTCATTTGCTCTTTCCCATTCCTGATCTGTCCTATCACTCTGCTATACTATCTTCTTCTTCGCTAGATCAATGACCTACCTTTTTTCTTGAAAACTCTTCCTGTACAAGACTCCTTGTTTGTGTATGAGGTCTGTTGGATCAGCTTGGGAGTGTTGGACGCTTTCTGCCGGGTGGTCACTAGGGCTTCCTATGATTGTATTATTTAGAATTATAGGCATTTTATATGTATGTGTTTTGTTGATGATTTATAATGATGTTTGTATTCTATTTTGTTTTTGTAACCGGGGGTTCGAGTAGTTGGGGTAAAGCCTCAGCCGTCCCCTGCGTGGGATGTCTTTATTGTAAAGTGACTGGCCGGTGGAGGGCATTCACTTTTCCCACTAGGGTTGTTTCGGCAGATCTTTTATGCGGATTGGGGGTTGTCCGGTCCTGATTTGGCTCGGAAGAGTCCGCTGGACCTAAAGCAACAATCAATCAATCAAACAATCTCCGTCTTCCTCCTCTTCTTCTCTGCTCCTCATCCTCTTCCTCCTCGCCTCACACTCCCTTCTCTCCTCCTCGTCCGCCCCTTCTTTTTCCTCCTCGTCCCCCTGTCCTTCGTCTTCTTCTTCTTCTTCAGCGTTCTCTTTTTCTTACTTTTTTTGTTCTGCTTCTTCTTCTTCGGCGTTCTCTTTTTCGGCGTCCTCTTCATCTTTCTTTCTCTTATTATTTCCTTCCTGTTCTTTTTCTTCTTCTTCCTCCTCCTCGTTTCTTCTTCTCTCTTCTGCTTCTCCTTTTCCTTCTTGAGGCCCCCGCAGCAAGAGACTTGTGCAGACAAAGGAGTTAATCACAACAAAGTATCTAGATACATAAACTAGACTTCTGCAGACAAAGGAGTTAATCACAACAAAATATTTAGATACATAAACTAGACTTCTGCAGACAAAGGAGTTAATCACAACAAAGTATCTAATACATAAACTAGTCTTCTGCAGACAAAAGAGTTAATCACAACAAAGTATCTAGATACATAAACTAGTCTTCTGCAGACAAAGGAGTTAATCACAACAAAGTATCTAGATACATAAACTAGTCTTCTGCAGACAAAGGAGTTAATCACAACAAAGTATCTAGATACATAAACTTTTCTTCGAACCATCACATATACCTCTCTATCTCTGTGTCCCTTTTAGTGCAGCAATATAAATTCCAAATTGAATCCATATCGAATACAGTTCACAACATAAACACATGTAGCCGAGCGGAGTACTTGACTCCCGTCTCTCGGCCACCAACCCTGGGAACAGTGCTCCACTCGAGCTGGTATTTTCATTTTATCCCTCAAAAGAGGGACATAAAAATAGTTGCCCTGCAAGACGGTGAAGCGTGGTTGGTAGTACCGGGTTGCTGGTTACCAGTGCCACGCACTCTTCTGCAAAGTCGCTGCCACCGACCTGCATAAAATGCCTGCCGACAATGTAGTCCCGCTCAACACCAAAAGCAGAAGGCGAATGGTCAGTCGGGGAGAACAAATGTCGTGTCGCCTTGTTCTGCGTAACCCAATGGCATCGCCAAAGGATTCTGCAAAGCAGGAGCTACCCAAGGCTAGTCTAACCAAGAAATTCAACTTAGACAATTTCTCTCCCAAGCCTCAACCAGTCGCCTCCCTTTCCGCTACACACACATTCTACAACTAATTATAACAACTGATTATTACGTCAATGAGACCAATTAATTGTATTCATACAAATAAACTTAAAAACTATACACTGCAATTGTACAATTAAAATATTTATTCGAATTCAGTTCGTTATTCAAAAATTACAGTAAACCACCATGTTCGTCTCCTCCCCACTTTATCCTTCATATTACAGTGAACTTCGGATATAATAAAGGCCGGATAAAGTAAATATTCGGTTTTAGTAAAGTCAAGTCTTGGTCCCGACCAAAACTCTTCTTTGTCTCTGTTTTTAAAAATCGGATATAATAAAAAAATATAGTAAAGTCCGCTTATAATAAAGTGTTTTCTAAGGCCCCTGGCGAGTTTTGCTGCCGCTTATAATAAAGTTTCAAGGGAGCTTACTGTATTAAAGTTTGATGAGAGTTACTGACGTTCATAATGACGCAACATCGTCACGTCACGCTTACCCTGAAGCCTAAAATAGATCTAATTCACGCACTTGAAGATGAAAAGATGAGAAAAAAAAAAAGAAGAAATTGCTGAACAATTTGGAATTTCCGGATCAACAGTAACAGTGATTATGAAGGAGAGTGAAAAACTGTTTGGCAGAAAAAGAGTACCTAGCTTAGAAACTTACAAAGCAAATTAGACTTCACTTTCGCTATACATGATGAAATGCGTTTATGACTAAATAAGGGTGTTATAAGTTGAACACATTATAATTATACCTTTTGTACTGAGATGAATCCGAATCAATGGAGAACTGGGAAACCAACGTTTTGACTGGACTGCACTTTCAAATGAGAAGTAAAGAAGAGATTTATTCCTAAGCTGTTGCATGGCTTTGCAAGACAAACCATCTTTTCTTAAAATCCACCATATTGTTTAGGTTTTGTTCATGTCTTTGTTTGCTTTAATTTTGTTAGCTTTTTGTTTTTCCACAATGACGATAGTACAACATGTACAATTCATGATCTAATTTTATGATTTATCCTCCGATTAAAGGGTTGGTTTGAAATAATTAGGACACGAAGGCTCACATGTTATCTCTTATCGGTAATGGACTCTCTCTCTCTCTCTCTCTCTCTCTCTCTCTCTCTCTCTCTTTCTCTTACCCTCTCTCTCCAGGGCCGGATCACTTACTCTTGGAGGGGGGGGGGGTCCAAAAATTTTTTAAGGGGTTAGGGGTGACAAAAACGTGTCCGTTTGAGGAACTTGAGTAGAATGAGGAACGTTTTACTTACCACCAGTGTCAACTAAATTAAGAGCTTTAAAAAAACTCCATATATTTTTTTTTTCTGACTGAGTGAGGTACATCGAATGGCCAAAGGGGGGGGGGGGTCCGGAACCCAGGACCCCCCCCCCCAGATCCGGCCCGGCCCTGCTCTCTCTCTCTATCTCTCTCTCTCACACACACACTCACACACACGTGAACTTACACACACGGACATAAACAAAAAATACTGTAACATTTCAATCAATATACACAAACTAGGTTATAAGAGAGGTATTCTTGAAGAGTTTATAATACCCGAGTTAATAAACAAAAATAATCAATCAACATATGTGAGCGTAATGGAATCCAATAAGGGACAATGGACCTACTGCAAGTGTTCATTAAAAAAAGTATCTTTTTCAGCTATTTCCCGTGGATTTCTGGTGGCTTCATACGAAAAGCTAAAAGGACCTTTTCACTTTCGTGAAATATCACTTGTTATCATGTGGCTGTGTCCAGAAACAATAGATCTTGACGATGAGTGCATATTCATAATGTTCACTCAAGTAACGTAATTGCTATTTACCTGTAATTACGATAGCAATAGGTAATACCCATTGGGGGGTGGGGGGGGAGGGAAACACAAAGAAGAAGAAAATCTAAATTTTGAAAAGGCCATGTTCGACAGAGAGAGAGAGAGAGAGAGAGAGAGAGAGAGAGAGAGAGAGAGAGAGAGAGAGAGAGAGAGAGAGCTTGCTTGTCCAACCACTCAAATAAATACTTTGAATTTTGTTCTTGGCAACTCTGGTAAGACAAACGTCTCCACTACGACTTATAGACGGCTGTCCGGGGGTGTGGGGCTGGAGCTGGGGAGGGTGGGGGTGTTTTTTAAAATGGGAAAACATAGTTTACATGTGGAATTCAGCAAGGGACAACAAACCAACACAGAAATATTAATCTAAATTAAAATATGTAATAACGAAAGCGATTCGTTCGATTTGCACTGTCTTATTTTAACTGTTCAACTATGTGAATCTAATCAGTTAAAGGGATCCAATTCCAATGTACATGTATATAACGCGCCAAATGTCAGCTCAATTTAGAACGATGTTGAGTTGCGTGAACACACAGACAAATAGACACACAGACGATTAGAGCCTGCAGAAATCCTGGTAAAAGATGGAAATTCGAGAAGTCATTATTTTGTTCACTGATTTGTTTTGCTTTTCTTCTTCTTTACTTGCACCAGGGCCGGATCCAGGGGGTAGGGGGAGGGGAGTGCTAGGAGTGCTGCAGCATCTCCCACCCCCACCCCTTGGCAACAACAAAAAAATAAAAAAATAAATAAAATAAATAACATAAAGAAAGTAGAAGATGGAAGTTTTTGTTCAACTGGAAATACGTTATGTAAGGCAGTTAGTTACAGGACAGGACAGGATGCTATGCTATGTACGCGCATTTCCCCAAGGCTCAAAGCGCGGCGACCTATACCAACATACACGCTCACCTGTCTCGTTTTACCCTCACACACACCAAATACACATACATCACTCAAACAGGTGGTGAACAGGCAGGGAGATCGCTATTAGAAGACGGAAGAAAATCGAATTTTTATTTTTGAAATTTTTATATTGACTACATCCTGTACCATTATTGAAGGGAGGGAGGAAACCGGAGTGCCCGGAGAAAACCCTCGGTGACCTCAATAGTCTCGTACCTAAGTCACATACGTTCGCCCCTTGCGGCAATCGAACCCGCGACCTTCGGCATAGGAAACCGGCGACTTATCCACTGCGCCACGAGTTTTACTTGTGGTGTTTCACCACTCTGTACCATACATTTTAAAAAGAACTAGACTAGCACCTTACCCCACCCCCTCCCTCGAAAATGGATTGATCCGGCCCTGTGCACCCACATACACTTTAGACCAGCGTTTTCTATCTCTTTATAATGAGAGTGTCGGATTAGTAAACGTTAAATTAAAACAAAAACAAAGTTTCGGTTATGCTAAATTAACCTTCTAAAATCGTTATTATAAACGAAGTCGGTTATAGTCAAGTAAACCTCTAAAACTGTATTATAAACGAAGTTTCGGTTATAGTAAAGTAAACTTTAAAAACTTTACTGTAAACGGATTTTCGGTTATACTAAATATTCGGTTATACTAAAGATTTATTTGGTCCCAGGGCACTTTACTATATCCGAAGTTCACTGTACAATCAAAACTTATTTATTATTAATTTTATTACATAACAATACAATACCATCATTGACACGGCCGTGTTTTTCCTCACAGAATTTCACTTTTGAGTACACAGCAGCAATCTTATTTTTAGCCACGGTAGGCTTAGAGCGTGTAGGCCATGGCACCAGCCAGATGCCAGAGCTGTGTGGGCTGGTACCGGCAAAGAGTACATGGAATGTTCGGCTGCGGTTGTGCTCTCTGTTTTGTGCTGTATAAGTGATCGTTTCATGTGGAATGATTTAGTCATTGGGTTCATGTTTTGCATTTAGTTACTTTCATATCTAAGCTTGGTATTAGCGTAAACTAGAGCGATGTATTCCACTTAGATTGTGTTATATTTAACTGGATTTGACAGTGTGTAGTTACACTCTCTGCACAATAAGAAGACTTGGATTGCGCAAATTTCTCGGTGTGTGTGTGTGTGTGTGTGTGTGTGTAGTTTTCTAAGTACATGTTCTGACCATTTAACAAGTGACAGCGTTCATCATTTAAAGTCAATTAGTACAAAGTTGGAACTTTCTGGTGATGTGATCGGTATTTACGTAGTTTTTGTGTGTGTTTGGTTGCTGGCCTATGTAATTTCTGCGATTTCACAAAACGCGCGTTGTAATTCTGACCACAGGCGCACAGTACAATGCCGGCCCCCTAAAGATCTTCACTGTGCTGTCAGGGAATTTCGCAGCGTGCTAGTTTTTCGTTCTTTATTGTGTTTTGTGTCTTGTCTTCGTTTGTTTTGTTGTTCTTTGTATTCCATGGGGCCATGGGATTACCTCTTATAGGTGAGTACAATACATTTTTTCCCCATTATTCTTTTTTCTGTGACGTTTCCCACACGCACGAGGTTATATCGAAAAACACACAACCATTGTACATGCACTGCATAGGCATGCCTAAGATCCTCTTCTCCTCTTCTCTCTCTCTCTCTCTCTCTCTCTCTCTCTCTCTCTCTCTCTCTCTCTCTCTCTCTCTCTCTCTCTCTCTCTCTCTCCATAAAGTGAATGTATGTCTCCATTGAAAAAAGAAAACAGGTCTTTTGTGTGTGCTTGTGTTTGTGCGCTGTTTTGTAAATTATTGTAAGGGAAAGTCGGGTAATATGAAACGAAGTGTAATAATATATATATATGAAATAAGACTTCCCTGTAAGGTCTCGTTTCCTAATACACTCCATTTAATATTACCCGACTTTTCCCTACATGCATATTCTAGCTATGCGATGCTTTCTTATTTGTGTTTTTTCACTGTAAATTGCAGTATTTTGGTGAGTAACATTAATTTTATTTGCATGGTGTTAAGTTCCATTGCTCATTGTCTGTATTGACTTCCTGTGACTTTTATTTACACGCACTAGATTATCGCATAACACATTATACAGTCATTCTACATGCGCTGTAAATGGATGACTGATATGTTATTGCTAGCGCAGCGTGCATGAGCTATACCTTTGAGTAAAGTATTATAAGCCTCCAGAAAACTGCTAGGCGTGTGCCAATTGCATAGGCTGTGCAGTGCGTGGCTGGCGGTTCAGAGCTGGTTATAAACAGTTCAGCTTGCGTTAAGGGACCCTACGAGACAGAACTAGGCGTTTTTTTAGCCACCGGCTGAGAGTACTGCTCTGAACGTCCGTGTTGATAATACTATTACTGTAGCCGAGCGGAGCACTTGACTCCCGTCTCTCGGCCACGACCTTGGGAACATTTCTCCACCCAAGCTGTTATTTTCATTTAATCCTTCAAAAGAGGGACATAAAAATATTTAACCTGCAAGACAGTGAAGCGTGGTTGGTAGTACCGGGTTGCCGGTTACCAGTGCCACGCACTCTACTGCAAGGTCGCTGCCACCAACCTGCATAAAATGCCTGCCCACAATGTGGTCCCGCTCGCCGCCAAAAGCAGCAGGTGAATGGTCAGCCGGGGAGAACAAATGTCGTGTCGTCTTGTCATGCGTAACCCAATGGCATACCCAAAGGATTCTGCAAAGGATTCTGCCCAAGGCTTTTATAACCAAGAAAATCAAGATAGACAATTTCTCTCCCAAGCCTCAACCAGTCGCCTCCCTTTCCGCTACATTACATTTATAATACAACATTCCAAATAATAAACAATATATAGCTGCAGACACAGCTGCCAAAAGTCCAGGACAACCAGTCCTTAGTACAGCCAACAAAAGAATGAATAGAGTTTGAAATATACATTAGTACAGCCAACAAAAGAATGAATAGAGTTTGAAATATACATTAGTACAGCCAACAAAAGAATGAATAGAGTTTGAAATATACATTAGTATAGTCAACAAAAGAATGAATAGAGTTTGAAATATACATTAGTATAGTCAACAAAAGAATGAATAGAGTTTGAAATATACATTAGTATAGTCAACAAAAGAATGAATAGAGTTTGAAATATACATTAGTATAGTCAACAAAAGAATGAATAGAGTTTGAAATATACATTAGTACAGTCAACAAAAGAATGAATAGAGTTTGAAATATACATTAGTATAGTCAACAAAAGAATGAATAGAGTTTGAAATATACATTAGTATAGTCAACAAAAGAATGAATAGAGTTTGAAATATACATTAGTATAGTCAACAAAAGAATGAATAGAGTTTGAAATATACATTAGTATAGTCAACAAAAGAATGAATAGAGTTTGAAATATACATTAGTATAGTCAACAAAAGAATGAATAGAGTTTGAAATATACATTAGTATAGTCAACAAAAGAATGAATAGAGTTTGAAATATACATTAGTATAGTCAACAAAAGAATGAATAGAGTTTGAAATATACATTAGTATAGTCAACAAAAGAATGAATAGAGTTTGAAATATACCTTAGTACAGCCAACAAAAGAATGAATAGAGTTTGAAATATACATTAGTGAACTGTCTTGGGACCAGCTCAAGCAATCAGAATGTTACTCTCATTAAAAATTACCAATATCTTCTCACAAGAAACAGACTAACAATAATACAAAGTCATCGGACCCAAATAACTAAACAAAACTGGTCCGTGACAATTAGTTTCTTATTCTCTGACATTTGAGTGTTATACTACATTATACTACTATTTGTTTATAAATATGTTTTTGATTTTGCTTTATTTTCTGTTTTAAAGTGCCATTGCTTTTTTTATAATTGCATTTTCAGTTTCAAAACTATAGCTAAATTACTATTTTATTCCTGCCGTAATTGTAATGGTTCTTCTTCTTCTTCTTCTTCTTCTTCTTCTTCTTCTTCTTCTTCTTCTTCTTCTTCTTCTTCTTCTTTTTCTTCTTCTTCTTCTTCTTCTTCTTCTTCTTCTTCTTCTTCTTTTTCTTCTTCTTAGTAGTAGTAGTAGTAGTAGTAGTAGTAGTAGTAGTAGTAGTAGTAGTAATAGTGGTGGTGATGGTGGTAGACTAGTAGAGGTAGTTTGTAGAGATAGATAGAGAGAAGGGAAAGGGGGGCAGAGTATAGAGAAAGAGGCAGGTAGTAGTAGTAGTAGTAGTAGTAGTAGTAGTAGTAGTAGTAGTAGTAGTAGTAGTGGTGGTGGTGGTGGTGGTGGTGGTAGACTAGTAGAGGTAGTTTGTAGAGATAGAGAGAAGGGAAAGTGGGGCAGAGTGTAGAGAAAGAGGCAGATAGTAGTAGTAGTAGTAGTAGTAGTAGTAGTGGTAGTAGTAGTAGTAGTAGTAGTAGTAGTAGTAGTAGTAATACAGGGCCGGACCTGGGAAAAGTTGAGGGGGGGGGGTTACAGATTCAGCGAAGGCGCGAAGCGCCGAGCCTTCTAGGGGGGTCCGGGGGCATGCCCCCCCCGGAATTTTTTTTTTCAAGGATGCAAAATGGTGCAATCTGGTGCAATCTGAACCTTGAGAAAGCCATTTATGATGGTCTGGGACTTTGAGCTTTTTAAACAAATTGAACTGACAAACTCTGGGGTACAAAAATAATCATCTGCCCGTCCCTTAAAAAAACAACAAACAAAAAAAAAACCACACACGAACATTTATTTATCAGCAGAGATGTTTTGTATACTATTATTATTCACTACATTTTGTTGATCGTTAACAGAATAAAGCTTTACCTTGTAATTTATGAACATCACCGCCCTGCTTTCACTTTCAGTCTTGCTGCACTAGGTTCCTCGGCATTAGTACCATTTGTGAATTGTATCTTCTGGCAAAACAGTTCACTGCCTCTTTAAAGTCAATATCAACATCCCTGTGCACTTTCAGTAAAGCAAGTCCATTGAGTCTATGTTGCCCCATTGTAGAGCGCAGGTAGTTTTTCAGGTTGCGCAACTGACTGTTTGAACGCTCACACTCGGCAGTAGTGACAGGCAGGGTGCAAAGGTTCTTTAGCATGATGAACAGGTTGGGATAAAAATCCATGTCACAATGTTTCAGTGCTTCTGATGCCGTGGATGGGATGATAGCTGTCGCATTCTCAGCAGCACTTCGCCATTTGCAAACCCACCTTTGGTATTCTGCATCAAGGGTAGCATTGTCTGGTAGATCAGACTCCCACAACATTGCCAGTGTCTTCACCCCTTCTGGAACCTGCATGAAACCATCCTGGTTGTATATTAAAGTGCTTGGCACCAGACAGAGACCATCAACTGCTAGGTCAGCAATTTTGAACCTCGAGTCCAATTCGATTGACAGGTGTTCCAAGAAAGGAATGGCAATGCTAATCTTGAAATATTCTTCTGGAGTGGCCGCAGGTTGGTTGTCACGGAGAGTCTGTCGGGATGCTTGACGAGGAACAATAACATCAGTTGTCAAAGCATTCGCCATTTTGCTGACTTCACCGAACCAGGCAACGAACGCTGTGTCGACATCTCTTCTAATAGAAGACATGCAGTTACTGACCGCTTTGATTTCCCTGTAGGCATCGACAACATCTTTTGTCCTTTTCTGCAGCTTCCCTGTCAAGGGTTTTAAGTAACGCAAACAATTGCGGACGACAACGAATGCAACGAGGAAAGCACTGCTGTTCAAGGTGTGGAGAAAGCCTTTGTTTTTGTCGTGTCAGGCTGAGATGATTCGATCGTATCTTCAAGTTTTCTTTGTCTCTTTGGAGAGTTTGAGAAAAACAGTGACAGTTCCTTCAGTGCTCCCATCATGTTCTTCACTGCAGGCAAGCCGCATGCTTTTAAAATGCAGAGACTCAAGCTATGGGAAGCACAGTGTCTCAGGTAACAGAATGTAGTTACTTGTGATAAAAGAATCAGTGGTTGAAATTGAGTAGAGTGGAAGAGGATTTATTTTTTATAGTGCCTAGGGGAGAGGGTTGAAATTTCTCCCCGGATTTACTTATGATTGTAACGTACCCCCCCCCCCCTCCCAAAAAAAAAAAAGAAAAAAGAAAAAAGAAAAAAAAAAGAGGTACATAGTCAGGCCAGGGGGGGGGGTTACGTAACCCCTGTAACCCCCCCCCCCTAGTCCGGGCCTGGTAATAGTAGTAGTGGTAGACTAGTAGAGGTAGTTTATAGAGATAGAGAGAAGGGAAAGGGGGGCAGAGTATAGAGAAAGAGGCAGGTAGTAGTAGTAGTAGTAGTAATAATAGTAGTAGTAGTAATAATAGTAGTAGTAGTAGTAGTAGTAGTAGTAGTAGTAGTGGTGGTGGTAGTGGTAGACTAGTAGAGGTAGTTTGTAGAGATAGATAGAGAGAAGGGAAAGTGGGGCAGCGTATAGAGAAAGAGGCAGGTAGTAGTAGTAGTAGTAGTAGTAATAATAGTAGTAGTAGTAATAATAGTAGTAGTAGTAGTAGTAGTAGTAGTAGTAGTAGTAGTAGTGGTGGTGGTGGTGGTGGTAGACTAGTAGAGGTAGTTTGTAGAGATAGATAGAGATAAGGGAAAGTGGGGCAGCGTATAGAGAAAGAGGCAGGTCGTTAGTGCGGACTGTAAAAAAACATATTTTTACTTGTTGACAATTTGCGCTTTTTTTAATGTGTGTCTCACGCCACTGCTGACGGCTGACGTCATGTATGTCACTGTAACTGCTGATGGCATCTATGTCGCATGTTACTGTATCTGCTGATGTCACGTATGCCTCATGTCATTGTAACTGCTGACGTCACGTGTGTCTCATGTCACTGTGTCTGCTGATGTCATGTATGTCTCATGTCACTGTGTCTGCTGATGTCACGTATGTCTCATGTCACTACCTGTTGATGTCATATATGTCTCATGTCACGTTAACTACTGATGTCATGTATGTCTCATGTCACTGTGTCTGCTGGTGTCACGTATGTCTCATGTCACTACCTGTTGAAGTCAAGTATGTCTCATGTCACTGTAACTGCTGTTGTCATGTATGTCTCATGTCACTGTGTCTGCTGGTGTCACGTATGTCTCATGTCACTACCTGTTGATGTCATGTATGTCTCATGTCACTATAACTACTGATGTCATGTATATCTCATGTCACTGTGTCTGCTGGTGTCATGTATGTCTCATGTCACTACCTGTTGATATCATGTATGTCTCTTTATCGTGTTTTTTTTAATTGTGTTTTTTTTAAACAGTCTCTATAAAGCATGTTCTTGTTTTGAGACTTAATTATAGGTAGAATAATTATAATTCATTCTTACGCGGAGTCATGGGAACAACTAGGCATGTTCTGGTTGCGTAAAGGCATGATGTGTCTTCAGGGCAGCAGTAGAACTTCCAGCTTCGTACAAACTTAGCATCGTTGCAGCATATCGCCTGCATTAATGCATAGCGTTTTAGTAATAAGTGAAAATAGGCATCACATAATCCACTATTATTAGGGATCTTTCGGAAGCGGGTGAAAGTGAAAGTGAATGTGAATCGGGACTACTTATTGTTGTGACGTCAGCAATTTATGTGACGCTTTTACTTCCCGTGGTGAAAGGTCACGAAGTCTGCCTACCACAACGAATAAAACTTCGTGGAAATCAGGTTTTCCACGAACTAATGTTTGTGTTACATTTTGGTTATTAAATAGTTTGTAAAATGTCCAAAAATGAGTTGAATTTGTATATGGTACATTACTCAACCATTTTAGAATAATGGGGATCTAAACTCGGTCTCAGACTTAAAACGTATTTTCAAACGAGCTACTGAAAAGAGTGCCCAAACCCTCATGCCGTCATGGCTGTCTAGAATCTATCTATTCTGTGTCACCAATCAGCAGTCCAAAAACTGTTTTATGTGACAAAAATGAAACTCGAAGCTAGAATGTAAAATATCTTCAATGTTAGAGCACTAATCCATCTTTAAAGTTCAACCGAATCGTTACATTCGTGTCATATTATGATTTGTTAGAAGAAGCCTTACGTAGGCATAATACTAATAGTAACAAACAAACAAAATCACAACGAAACTAAGTGCTGGAATCGAAGGCGCACAGAAACACGTTCGTTTCGTTTCGTAACGCGGCGTGAGAATCAGCGGCGTGCCTCTCGTTGGACGAAACGAACACACAATTACTTTCACTTTCACCCGTTCCGAAAGACCCCTAATAATTCTCTGGGTGGTTTCCGTCGCCCACGATGTATGAGTGAGTTTGGAAATCAGGTCATCTACTCCGAGTTGTGTAGAAAAAAAGCGCCACAAAACGTTTGCGATTGCTCCGCACGAACTATTTTTGCTTATAGGCAACCTTTCGCCTAAACCAGCGCTTTTAAAATGGCGCAGCACATATTGAGTGCACAACAGCCAATCAAAGTGAAGTTGACTGAAATGAAAATTACTGTGAATCGCACTGGCGACACAACAATACTATCAAATAGAAATTCTAATTCTTAGCGATTGCAAATAAACATAGTTATTCCGTCAAAGAACAAGTACCTGAGAAAGACAGCGGTCGAAACGATACCGGTTTAAATAGTGGGTGGTGGATGTACCGATTGACGTGAATGTAAGGTGTTATTTACGTCCTATTTGTGCTAAGAAGTGGTTCGTGTGTTCTCTATTTGAAGTATGGAGTTAGAACTTGCTTTGGAGTCGTTCTGTGCTGTGTTACGTGAACATTTTGAAATTGCGCCTATGAGTTTGAGAGTGTAACGGAGACGGAGGTGGGAGAGACTGGGCAACTCAACAAAACGAAAGGTGAAGGTGAACCACCGCTTCAAAGTGAAGAAAAAAGTTTAGGGATATTATGAGACAAGAGTTACGTGCTATTATTTGTGATCCTGAGATTGTGGAGATTCACAGGGACGCCTTGGCAGCAAAGGTCAAGAAAGATGTGGATGACCTGCAGACTGTGGTCCAGGTTGATGATGAGCGAATGAAAGGCCTAAAGAAGAGAAATGCACATTTAGAGCAGTATTCCCGACAGAACAGCGTCACAATATTGGGCAGTCCTCATTGTGATGGCGAGAATATTGAGGCGCTTATGATGACTGTGGCCAAAGAAATAGGAGTGACAATTGATATCAACCTTGTTGACAGGTTGCATGGGGTTGGCCCAAAGCCAATGGATGGCTCTCATCGACCCATCATTGTAAAAGTCATGTCGTTTACAGAAAAGATAAAGCTGAGATCATAGTAAAAGTCGTGTCATTTACAGAAAAGATAAAGCTGACATCATAGTAAAAGTCATGTCATTTAGACAAAAGATAAAGCTAACATCATAGTAAAAGTCATGTCATTTAGACAAAAGATAAAGCTGACATCATAGTAAAAGTCATGTCATTTAGACAAAAGATAAAGCTGACAACATAGTAAAAGTCATGTCATTTAGACAAAAGATAAAGCTGACATCAAAGTAAAAGTCATGTCATTTAGACAAAAGATAAAGCTGACATCGCAGAAGAAACAACTTGTTCCCAGAGCTGACCTGGCCGCGGCCGCCTTATAAGTCACAGCTGATACCCTTGTCTCTGTTTACGAGCTCTGAGTTGCTTTCAGCATGAAATCTGATCTGCCTAGCCACCTGCTTTTAGCAATGATGCCATGGCGCCAGGTTTCCCTTCCCTTTTTTTTTTAAGCTGGGCGCGCTCTTTGTCTTTGTTAAACTGGCTGATTGCTGGTGTTGTGCTTGGAATATTTTCCTATGTTTTTCTATTTTATTCAGAAGAATTGCATATTTCTGAAAATTGTTTTTTAAAACTTGGTTTCTATAGTGTTTGAAGCACTGACTAAAAGTTATATTTTGTTGACTGATGTGGTATTTAAGAAGAAAAGTGCTATAGAACGTGGTGTTGTGTAGTTATTTGTGGTACTGTTTCTCTGTAAATGTGAATGGTAAAAACACATTTTTGGTGAAGTTTGACTTCAATTTCTGTGATCATTTGCATTTTAAGTGCTTTAAAAGTTATTAACACTGTAAGATATAACGTTTGTCTATTGAAAAATATAAGAAACGAAATGACTGATTAATTGTGAAAGATGTTATTAGTAATTTAAAAGTGTAGATTTCAGTACCAGGCACCATTGACTGTGTGAAGCTCTGAACAAATGTACTATTGGAGGAAATAACATGTTGATGTCTTGCTTGATTCAGATTACTAGTTGAAACTTGAAAGAGTGCATTGTGCATAGTGCCAAAAAGTAACTCAATGTACATCAGTTCTGTCAAATGTTGATTCTGCTTCATTGAAACCTGGCTGTGGACAACAATAAATGTTCGTGTTAACCTAAACAATGTCTTTTAATAACTTGTGCAAACTGCATAAAATGTAATGCACTAATGTAATATTAATATAATTTGTTCACATAACTTCTACAAAAGTTAAGACACTTGATCATTGTTAGCACTGCTGGATAATTTTGTTCTGTGCATTAAATGGATACTTGGGATACTTTACAAGTTTGGCAGAGGACAGACACTCAAGTTCGGGTAGGCTCATTTATTTCATTCGTTCACATGCAGCTAACACTGTGATTGTATCTTTGTAAGTTTGTTTGAGTATTGTTTTCTTTTAATTTTCAATTGCACAACTCTCTCTCTCTCTCTCTCTCTCTCTCTCTTTCTCTCTCTCTCTCTCTCTCTCTCTCTCTCTCTCTCTCTTTCTCTCCACAAGTACATTTTTGGGTCTCATATTTAAATGCAGCATAATATATATTTCCTGTCAGCCCTTGTAGTTTTAGGTCAACATGTTTTCACACTTGCATACACTACAGTAAACTTGGCATGTGCATGATAGTCTAACACAGTATGCTGATTTTTATTCTTTCCTGGCAGAGCATGCAGAAAGGGCCAAAGACCAACCCAGTCTTTACTCACACAGTACAGAGAGTGGAATGCTTATGCACAGCTCCATTACTCTGCCTGCTATCAGTCAACGGCAGGCGGCTGGCATGCCTGTGTACCAAGCTATTTGGCTTATAGGCAGGGTCAGGGGTCAAAACTCAAAGCTCGCTGTAGAACAACTGTGAAGTGGAACAAGTCTTACACCTTTAAACGCAAACTGTTTATCAGCGACGACTTGATTCCGTAGCAGGCTCGGGTTATGGCCAGAGCTAGAGAACTGACAAAGGCTGGTCATTTGGATCGGACTTGGGTCCGAGGAGGGTCCATCTGCGTGAAATTCAAGGATGGTACTGTGCACGTGACTAATCAATTGTCTGATCTGGCCTGTTTCGATGCCTGAGTCTGATCAGCTGATAGATTAATCTACTTTGTAATGAAATATAAACTATTCTTTTGTCAACTATTTGGTTCTCAACCTTACTGCTGTATGTCCTAAAACAATTACTAGTCTGCATTGGTGTCAGAGATCTATGAGGTTACCATGCCAACAGTCACTGAATGTGCTATTTTTATAAACCTTCCACACAAACTTTTGCAAGTCCTTGAAACTGCTGAATCATTACTTGAATTACATGTTACTATCTATTTTACTATGTATGCAATCATACTATAACTATGGTTTTTTCTTTATTATTACTTCTGTTACCATTATGATTATATTGTGATATTTGCTATCCTACCGTCGCCCCCAACACGTTGCTGAAGTTGAAGTGTGTGTGGATACAGTTGTTTGTGAAGGATAGGAGGTAGAATGGGATGATGTGATTTCGGACAGGTAATTTGATCGTGACAGACACGTCGGTTGTCGTTCGGTAGGTTCGGCAGCGTTGAGTTCTGAGGTGGTGTGTGAAGAGACAACAAGACAAAATGTGGCGTCTGTGGGTGTTGTCTATGATGTTGAGGATGATGATATTTTTTCTGCCAACTCTGCCTTTGGCGTCCTCTATGACAGATGAGGACATTTCGTCAGTTGTTTTTGATGAGTTGTTGCCTGCATCGAATCGTCCGGATCTCTTCTCTGTTTTTTGTGAATATGCTGTTATTTTGACAGCAATACAGGTTCATTTGACGGTGTATGTTTTTGATTGTTATTTTGTTTGGGCTGTTTCGAAGTTCTCTCGTTTCCTATGGGGTGTTGCATTCACACTATAAACAGATCATAGACCCCTCATTTACATGCAGACATGTAGGTTCAAAAACACACGATTGGCTGTCTTTGCAAGAGTACAATTTTCATCTTGAACCTCTTCAGGATCTCGCAACATTTTTACTGATCTTTTGTCGCGATCGGCTGTTGATCAGCTAGTGCTGTAGGTGTTGCGGAATTCCATCTGTTGTTGAAAAAGAAACCTCATTCGGTCTCTTTTTTTCATAAGAGGGGTAATGCAGAGAACGTGAGTTTTCATTTTTTTATTAATATTTCTGTTTTTAGAATGTGAGTAATTTTTTTCGGAATAAATATATGTACAGTTTTAGTGGTTGAAAATGTTGAACCAATGAAATAATGAATAGCTGGGAGTAAGGGCACTTGGAGCCCACTTGAGATATTAATTTAATTCAATCATTTATTTTAAGGTCTTTTCATATCTGTGATTTTAGACCATGCAGTCATTCTGATGCATGTACAGAAACATATAATATAACAATGTTAAGTTTAACTATAATCATACAAAATCTCTTACAGTACTACATAAGTTTACCAACTGCAGACTTGTAAATTTTTCGGGCAATATCTATCATTGCTGGAATATGCAACAAAATGTCAATTGATTCTTGACTATTTACATCGATATTCTTTTTTTTTTATATAACAACCAAAATAGGACATTCATATAACAGATGTTTAATAGATATTGGTTGTAAACAAGTACAAACTACAACTTTTGAAAACTTGGTGTTCCATGAATTTACTCTTAGTGTATTAATTATTCTACACAAATGTCTCGGGCATTCTTTCCATTGCTAGGTAAATTAGAATATATATTCTTTTCTAATAAAGATATTAATTCAAATACTGAAGGCTTTATATTATTATATGTAATAGTATCACCTAATTTCATTGCTCCTCGTTTAGCCACATTATTAACTATAATATTCCAATAAATGCAGGTATGAGAAGGAATCCAACAAAAGGAGACTCCACTACCTTTAGATATAATATAATCTATTAAAGACTTAATTTCAAGTTAAATGTCTGTCCTCGTTTTACATGACCATAATTATTTCAAACAATATAAAACTGATTTTGAATCTACACATAAAATAATATTAAATAAAGCCAATGAAGAATTACAAATAATATTTAAAGCCATAAGGATTGCATACAATTCTGCTTAAATATTGAGACATTCTTACGAATATGTAATTTTTAAGTCAGGAATTGCAATTCCAGCGCCAGCATGTGATGCTATTTGAACTGAGCAGTCAGTGTAAAGTTTTAAATGATTAGAATATTGTTTCTCCAGCAGCTCTCTCGCCTCAGTAAAAATTAACTGCGCATTTTCAATTTTCATGGTATCTAAGTAATCAATATGAAACGTCACGTTTCTATGCTCCCATTGCGGACTCTGAGGTGTAATTGGTACTATAAGAATAGAAGAAATGTCAATATTACAATGTGTTAAAATATCGCATGTATAATTTCGTATTGGTTGGAGATATAATAAATGTCTAGTTGTTTGGTAAAATCTACATTAGCATCAATAAATATTTCTTCTGAAACAGAATTTGAAACTGATAAACTTCTAACAACATATTTTGCTACCGATAAGTTTTGTTGTTCAAGAAAAGATAAAAGGCAAGCTTCTTTATATGATTTTATTGTACTTGAATGCACTGGAACCCCTAAGGCTAATTTCACTGCTTTACTCTCAATGCTTTGCAACTTATTTAACAATGACTTTGATGCTGAAAAATATACTTCTTGTCCATAACTATGTACAGATCTCACTAACGATATTGCCAAATGAAGTAATGTATTTGTGTCTTGACTTCACGGCTGTACACAAAGTAGTTTCAACAAATTTAATTTTTTGCTGGCTTTTGATATTAAGTATTGAATATGATAGTTCCAGTTTATTTTTTGGAAAGCCCACCACTGTGGCTGCTATCTTTTTTTTTTTAGCAAACAACCTTTTAAGACCGCTACAGAGTGCTTTGTAGCTCCGCAGACATGGGGTTCCCCAGACTTTCCGCCAAACTATAACTAATTACATAGCGTTTATGTAGCGCTCTGACTAGGCAACTCGGAAACGTTTTGTGCGTATCTGCATACATGTTATGCATAGAGTCGGAAATAAAAACACGATGGCAAGTCCTTGAAATGTATTTCAAGGTACACACACAAATCTCCGAAAACTAATTTATCCTAAGTAAGCAAAAGTAAAATCTAGAATGAAGGCACAGCAGGCAGGTTGATAATCTAGGTAATGTTTCTATGAAGTTTTAGGTAATGTTTCTATGAAGTTCTAGGTAATGTTTCTGTGAAGTTTTAGGTAATGTTTCTATGAAGTTTTAGGTAATGTTTCTATGAAGTTTTAGGTAATGTTTCTATGAAGTTCTAGGTAATGTTTCTATGAAGTTTTAGGTAATGTTTCTATGAAGTTTTAGGTAATGTTTCTATGAAGTTTTAGGTAATGTTTCTATGAAGTTTTAGGTAATGTTTCTATGAAGTTTTAGGTAATGTTTCTATGAAGTTTTAGGTAATGTTTCTATGAAGTTTTAGGTAATGTTTCTATGAAGTTTTAGGTAATGTTTCTATGAAGTTCTAGGTAATGTTTCTATGAAGTTCTAGGTAATGTTTCTATGAAGTTCTAGGTAATGTTTCTATGAAGTTCTAGGTAATGTTTCTATGAAGTTTTAACAAAATGTGCTTAGTTGTTCTTCAAATATGGTTTCTAACGGACCGACGGACAGACCGACCGATTTTGACTTGTTCTGACTCCAGACTATTTCAAATCATTTCCAGGTGAGTCTCAAAAACAACAATGACAACCACAACAACGACAACAACAACGACAACTCACGCGCACATGCACACTCACACAAACATTCTTTCACACACATACATCGGTTGAGCCAGTTTAGAGATGCAGCACAGTGGGGCACCCCGTCATTAGCGCGCAGGACAAATGCGCACCGTCAATTGCGCGCCGTCAATAGCGCGCAGCAAAATATACCCGTCAAATGCGCGCCGTCGAAAGAAGAAATGACATGTTCAATGTTGGAATAAATGTGATAGTAAGTGTGTGCTGTGCGAGAACTTGAAAGTAATGACCAGTCTATGTACCGTATAAGGAGTAAGGAAATGAATATGATGTGTTATATAGTTATGTATGCATAATGTGCTAAAACGTTTCTTAGTTCTTTCCCATGTACTCTAAAATTTTATGTCGGATTGTATTGTAGACCATGTATTGAATTTCTCAGCTTGAGATCAATAAAGTTATATTGTATTGTATTGTATTGTATTGAAAGCGCGCATCAAAGACTAACCCTGGCATAGACTATAAATAAGCCTGTAGTACTTTTCCACTTCTATTAAATTTTCACTTTGATCGATAAAACAAATATGTAAACCAAATTATATAATATATATTACATAGACACATTATTTATTTGTGTAATAATTTTTAATTGGCTATTTACTGTAATCATAATAGTAGAACTAACCTACTGGTTCAAATTACTGTTTCGAGTGAGCAGACATCAAAGTGCGTATGTACGCAGTATAAGCTAAAAAAACTTTAAATACCAAATTCATTGTGTAAAACTATCAAAATTGTAATCTTGTTTAACCATGGAGAAGACTGAGTCGCAGAAGGAGAAAGAGCATATCGTAACGGATGGATATCGATATAGAAAAGACCGAGTAAATGCAGACGCAGTGCATCGTGAAGATGTTTTAAACGTGATTGTAAATGGTGAATTAAAGTGACGGCAGAGGACACAAGCACTGTGATATTTGAGCATAACCATGCCCCTGATCCGGAACGTAACGAAGCGAAGAAGACCGTAGCAGCGATCCGTCGAAGAGCAATGACCACCGTGGAGAGACCAAGGCAAATAATTCAGCAAAGCACTATGTTACGTTGAAACGCGCACGATAGATCCGATCGTTTTGTTTTGCAAAGCATGCAATAATAGAGTGTATTTACCTTTGATTTGATTTTGCATTGTTGTTACAAGAAGCTTGGTATAATGTTGATAATTTTAGTTGATCGATATTATTTGAGAATTTCCTAGAATTGGTTGTTTACCATCGATCCAAGGATCTAGATAGATCCCATAGAAGCTAAGAGGTTCTTTTATGATGAAGAATGTTGCATGACATAAGACAGTGATAAGGAAGTTTGATTTAATTGGTTGTGGTGCGTCACGCTGGAGTGTTCTAAATTTTTCTGGAGTATCGAGAGACTATATACATGCTGCACTGTTTCAAAAGAAAGTTGTAAAAAGTAGAAAAAGCGATTGTATGCAGTTGTTGATGTACGCTGAATAAAGTTGGGAAGCTTCATACGAAGACTCCTGCTTTGTTGCTGAGTGAACAGGTTGCGTGGATAAACGAATCTGAGTTGCACTTATCAGGATTCAAGCATTGGGGTTGAATCAACTACTGATAAAAAAACGAGTGTAACATTTGGGGCGCCAAGCCGAGATCTAAGCCATTGCCAAGGGTTCAACTGCTACAACAAGCAAGACAACGTTACAAGAGGCAGTCATCGAGGGTAACCGCCAACGAGTTGCGTCGGGAGGGACCAACATACTGGGACTACATCCCCGATAGATTCGGGTTGACTGCAAGGGCGTGTAGTCGCTGAAGAGTTGCTTCGTGAGCGAACAACAGACCAGGACTACGTGGCTGTCGCAAGACTACGACTACGACAATGACAGCGGGGTCTGCGTCAGCAAAGGCGACTAGTGACAAGCATCAGCGCTACTGCAGAAAGCGTGTTGTTCTAGTGTCACGAACTGGCTAGTTTTAACTCTGCTTATTACTATTTAGCCATGTGTAGTGATTGTAACAGTAGAGAGTCAGTCTATAACACAGCAGCAATAAAAGTACACACCGCGAGCCCGACCCACGCGGCGTAGTTAATCAGCACTGTGTGCGAGAGTCGTAAACGTTTTTAACCAATGGGAGCAGGCTAAGTGGGTAGAGCAGTTTTGACTGTGTCAAAACCTAGCACAGCTTGGTCAGTCGTGTGTGTGACGAGGTAGAGTCAACATCTCCACAGCTAGAGAAATCTCTACACTCATAGACCAGGAAGCAGGACTTAGAAATCTTAGAATTCTCTCAAGTCATCACGGGCCTGAACTTGTCAAACAGACGAGCAGGCGAGCTATCCCGAGCTATCCCGAGCTATCCTGTGAACCCCACTCCACAGAAACAAGTTGGTTGAGGAGACTCTACAGCACAAGTCGGAAGGAGCTACCTTGGAAAACACCCTATCAGACCCCACAGCGTGGCAAGGGAACCCAACTACACAACGACACAGGTGGACCAGAAGCTACCTCACAGAAGGACTTCGACCGCACCACCCGCCAGTTAAGTGTGTTCTCCCAAGTGCACTTAAACTGATCATAACAGGACCACAGTAGTCCAACTCTTCAGAAACCGTAAAACGGACCACAGTAGTCCAAATCTACATGAGATATCATAGCAAGTGCCCGAGGAAGAAATAACAGCTACCTAGACTATCAGCGATCGAACTATTAGCATTGACTGAGACTTTTTAAGTTAGATTAGTACTTAGAGAATCTTGTATAGAGTAGAAGAAATAAATGTGTGATTTTAACTGTTATCAAGTGGCTGGACTACATATGATTCATAGCCGTGTGAAAGCTAGTGTGACAGTATTCTTTTACCATTTTTCTATCTATTTCTGTACCCCAACCTTAACACAGAACGAGCTAAACAAATAAATTTATTAAAGTAATTCATAGGGTGACTTACTAGCAGTTCCCACCGAATAAACGTGAGGGTCCATAATTCCATTGTGCAGAGCCCATAAACCCCACGTGACACTTTAATTGGCGAGCCTAGCTAGGATCTGTGTATAATAGGAATTGGGTATAACCGGATCTAAGTACAATAAAATTAGATAACAGCAGTAGTAGAATAACTTAGAATAGTGGTAACAAGGACTGATCAGTTTGGTGCACTATTCTTTACTTAAAAAACTTTTTTGCTTCAAACATTTTTGTGTCTGTATGTTGCATTGTTCTCTTGCAGGTTTTGCTTAAATAACTGTTGTATGCCATTTGACTCTTGTTTTATTCTATTATTGATTACGAATTTGATTGTCTTTGCATTGTTGTTATTGAATTGCAATATTGCTAGTGTTTTGGTATTCCACGTGATTCAGAGGTTGTTCATAGACACTTTTGACAATGTCGGACCCAGTGGCCTTGAGATTGCGCTTCAAGGAATTAGGGGAAGCGTTACACTTAGCAGGGGGAGACCTAATTGCGTATATCAATGCAGATGTAGAGAAACAGGAGGCTAAGGCAGAGAGAGCAGCAGAGAGAGAGGCGAAGAAACTCGAAGCAGAACAGAGAAAAGCAGAACTAGAAGCAGAGCAGAAGAAATTAGAACTAGAGCAGAAGAAACTAGAATTAGAAGGAGAACAGAAGAAGGCAGCATTAGCAGCAGAGAGAGAAGCAGAAGTTAGGAGATGGGAGTATGAGCGGGCAGAAAAAGAAAAAGAGAGGGCAGAAAAAGAAAAAGAGAGGGAAGAAAAGGAAAAAGAGAGACAGCATGAGTTAGAGCTAAGAAGATTGGGATCAGGAGCTTCAAGTTCTTCCTCAACCCCTTCCCACTCAGATCAGCTAGAGGTAGCATCCAACCCTGTACAAGGAATGTCATTTCCACTGGGAACATTCAATGAGAGAGAGGAAGGTCTAGATCTCTATCTGACTAGGTTTGAGCGTCTAGCAACAGAGTATAAACTAGATCCCACTCATTGGTCTTTCAAGCTTAGTCAAGGGCTTAGAGGAAAGGCTTATGACATCTACAGTAAGCTACCGACTGACAGAGTGACTGACTATCACAGAGTAAAAGAGGCACTCCTAACGGGATTCGAACTGACAGGAGAATGCTACCGGCAAAAGTTCCGCACCAATCGGAGAGTGAAAGGAGAGAGCTATGCGCAGTTCGCGGATCGGTTGTCCACAACGCTGGATAAGTGGATTAGCCAGTCAGCCACGGCTAAGACGTATGATGGACTGACAGAACTGTTAGTATGGGAACAGCTACGGGAAACCATGACCCCCGAGCTGAGAACATTCTCAGTAGAGCAGGGCGCGGAAAGACTAGAAGATCTGGTCAAGGTCGCAGATAGGTACGTGGCCGCACACGGAGAAGCCAAGAGCTTCAGGCGAGACCCAAAGCCTAACGGGAAAGAGGCACAGAAACGAAGCCCTAACCGGGAAGAGCGCACCGCGAATAAGCCGAATAACCCCAGACCTGGGCAGAATAAAGGACCCAACACGGAATTCGGGAAAAGAGGTCCCGCAGAACAGAGACGGTATTGTTCGTTCTGCAACAGAAACAATCACTCCACCGCAGAATGTTTCAAGTTGGCCGCACAACGTAGGGAAGAGCGCGAAAGCCGGCCAGCGCACAGAGTTCTAACTCAAAGCAGCGGTAACAAGCCACACACGATCGGAGATCACCCATCGGTGACAGACACGGTCAAGGTCAACGGAAAAGAAGCGAACTGTCTGTATGACACAGGTCTATCATACGACGCGATAGTTAGCGAATCTCTTGTATCGCGCGCGGACTTGACAGACAAGACAGTCGAACTACAAGGAGCAGACTTGACGAAACCGACGACTACTTGCCCAATAGCTTGGATCGAAGTAGAGAGTAGGTACGTCACAGGACGAATCCAAGCAGCTGTTTTACAGAAACCCCTGTATGATCTAGTGCTAGGTTGTAGGTATGTGTTCTTAGGCACGCCCCCTAAAACTGTAGAGATAGCTGCAGTGCAAACCAGGGCCCAAGCTAAAACCCAACCACCCCAGCCCGAGTTCGCTCCGAATCCAGGACTCGAAGAGATCAAAACAGCACAGAAGGAAGACACCTCGATAGCGAAGTGCTTCCAGAAGCTACCCAAGGCGCACACACCCCCGCACAAGGGAGACTTCTACATGGAAGAGGGAGTTCTACATCGACAAGGAGATGGAGATCACACCCAACTAGTACTACCAGCCACCCTTCGAGCCCAAGTACTAGAACTAGGCCACAGCATGCCACTCAGCGGACACATGGGAATTGGAGCCACAGTGCAGAGGATCAGCGCACACTACTATTGGCCAGGAATCACGGAGGATGTCAAGCGCTACGTGAAATCTTGCCACCAATGTCAACGATATTCCCCGCGACATCACACCGTACCAGTTACCTTAGGACCATCGGTAGTAGTCGGCGTGCCATTCCAGCAAGTCTCAGTAGACATAGTAGGACCACTGCCCATGACCAAGAAGCGGAACAGATTTCTACTCACACTCGTCGACGCATGTACGATGTGGTGCGAAGCAGTCCCGTTGCCAGCGATCGACACCAAGAAGATTGCAGATGCACTCATCGCCATCTTTACCAGAGTCGGATTCCCGGACAGCATTAGAACGGACAACGGATCTCAGTTCACCGGCCGCCTGATGCAAGACGTGTTCGAGTTGATACAAGTTCATCACATTCGCACACCACCATACCACCCAGCCAGCAACGGACTAGTAGAAAGACTGAATGGAACCCTTCTCACCATACTCAGGAAAGTCGCCGACGACAATCCAGAAGCGTGGGACACCTACGTGAATGCGGCACTGTTCGCATACCGAGAAACACCCCATGCAGCCACAGGCTACACCCCGTCAACATTGCTATTCGGCAGACCTCTAGCCGGACCGCTAGAAGCCCTACGCAGAAGTTGGACGGAAGCCAAGATAGACGACACACCAAGAGGTGCCACCAAGTACGTCGCAGACCTGCAGGAAACCCTCAAAGCAACGTGGAAGAAAGCTGGTGAAGCACTGAAGAAGGCAAGAGCCCGTCAGGCGAAGTACTACAACCGCCACGCGAAGGACAGAGAACTGCAAGTCGGCGATCAAGTGCTACTCTTACTTCCAAGTGGAACCAACAAGCTGGACATCGCTTGGAGAGGACCGTACCGGGTGACTGCCAAGAAATCCAAGACAGTCTACCAAGTAGAGGTGAACGGGAGAGCCCGATACCACCACATTAATCTCCTCAAGAAGTATACGGACAGACCAGCGACCCCCAGCACTCACAACTTGCTAGCCATCGCCATCGCGGAAGAAGGAGAAAGCATGGAGACCAATGCAGTAGAGTATCCCCTGCACTCCAAAGAAACCTACAAAGACGTGATACTCAACGGAGACCTAGCCGCTAAACAGCAACAGCAAGTACGACAGGTCATTCGCCAACATCAGACTGTGCTCACGGACCGACCAGGGAGGACAGACCTCGTCGAAGTAACCTTAACAGTGACCGACCCAACACCCGTCCGCCAGAAGCTCTACCCGATGCCACTGTCGCAGCAGCGAGCCATCAAGGAAGAGATAGACACCTTACTGGCAGCCGGACTCATCTCAGAGTCTACTTCACCCTACAGCGCAGGCACGGTATTGTTGCGAAAACCCAACGGAGAGCATCGACTGTGCATCGACTTCAGACTGTTGAATGCCGTAACGCAGTTCCAGCCAGAGCCACTTCCAGACCAGACCGACCTATTTGCCAAGCTACAGCGAGCGAAGTACTTCTCACGCATCGACCTCAGCAAAGGATACTACCAGATACCAGTGCAACCGCAAGTCCGAAAGTATCTAGCGTTTAGCACTATGGAAGGACACTTCGAGTTCAACGTACTTCCATTCGGACTCCACAACGCACCCAGCATCTTCAGCGCCATGATGCGAAAACTCCTGGCACCCCTGAGCAGCGAGCACCTACATTCGTTTATGGACGACATCCTCATCGCAACACCTACGTGGGAGGAACATGTCACGCTCCTACAGCAACTACTCGCCCGCCTCAGAGACACGGGATTGACGGCAAGACCCACCAAATGTCAGATCGGATTCACCGAGCTAGAATTTCTGGGACACACCATCAGTCAAGGAAGCCTGCGACCGGTAGAGAAGACAGTGAAACGCCTACTCGACGCTCCTAGGCCCAAGACCAAGAAGGAAGTGCAGTCGTTTCTAGGACTCTGCGGCTTCTACCAGAAATTCATCCCCAACTACAACAGCATCGCCGTGCCACTGACAAATGGAACCCGGAAAATCGCCCCGGACAAAGTAGTTTGGACAGCGGAATGCGAGACAGCATTCCAAACACTCAAGGACAGAATGACATCGGCGCCAGTACTCCACCTACCCGATTTGACTCAGCCATTCGTTCTTCGCACCGACGCAAGCGACTTAGGCCTCGGAGCAGTACTGCTACAGCGCGACCCCAAGAATGCAGAGACGCTATTCCCTGTCGCCTACGCCAGCAGAAAATTGAGACCCGCCGAGACCCACTGCGCCACGTCGGAGAAAGAATGTCTTGGACTAGTCTGGGCCATACAGAAGTTTCAACTCTACCTGTACGGGACCCACTTCACAGTTCAGGTGGACCACCAACCACTATCGTTCCTGGCCGCCTCCAAGTCTTTGAACTCTCGCCTGATGCGATGGGCACTCACCCTTCAGGCATACTCATTCCAAATCGAGTACATCCCCGGCAAAGAAAACCACGGAGCCGACTACCTCAGTCGCCATCTCGTGGAGGACACAGCAGCTGTCGCCCACCCAACACAACTAAGGGCCACAGCACCAGAATTCGTCCCCGCCCAATAAAACCCTGTCACTAGTGTCCATAGCTACCTGGCACAGCATTGCAGCTCAGGTAGAGCAACTTAACTAGTGTGTAAATAGGACCCTAGGATAGTGCAGTGTTAAACTAGGCTCTGTAGTAGAAAAAGGTCGAATCCAGTAGTCATCGCCTTTTTTCAGTTGAGGGAGCCTGTCACGAACTGGCTAGTTTTAACTCTGCTTATTACTATTTAGCCATGTGTAGTGATTGTAACAGTAGAGAGTCAGTCTATAACACAGCAGCAATAAAAGTACACACCGCGAGCCCGACCCACGCGGCGTAGTTAATCAGCACTGTGTGCGAGAGTCGTAAACGTTTTTAACCAATGGGAGCAGGCTAAGTGGGTAGAGCAGTTTTGACTGTGTCAAAACCTAGCACAGCTTGGTCAGTCGTGTGTGTGACGAGGTAGAGTCAACATCTCCACAGCTAGAGAAATCTCTACACTCATAGACCAGGAAGCAGGACTTAGAAATCTTAGAATTCTCTCAAGTCATCACGGGCCTGAACTTGTCAAACAGACGAGCAGGCGAGCTATCCCGAGCTATCCCGAGCTATCCTGTGAACCCCACTCCACAGAAACAAGTTGGTTGAGGAGACTCTACCGCACAAGTCGGAAGGAGCTACCTTGGAAAACACCCTATCAGACCCCACAGCGTGGCAAGGGAACCCAACTACACAACGACACAGGTGGACCAGAAGCTACCTCACAGAAGGACTTCGACCGCACCATCCGCCAGTTAAGTGTGTTCTCCCAAGTGCACTTAAACTGATCATAACAGGACCACAGTAGTCCAACTCTTCAGAAACCGTAAAACGGACCACAGTAGTCCAAATCTACATGAGATATCATAGCAAGTGCCCGAGGAAGAAATAACAGCTACCTAGACTATCAGCGATCGAACTATTAGCATTGACTGAGACTTTTTAAGTTAGATTAGTACTTAGAGAATCTTGTATAGAGTAGAAGAAATAAATGTGTGATTTTAACTGTTATCAAGTGGCTGGACTACATATGATTCATAGCCGTGTGAAAGCTAGTGTGACAGTATTCTTTTACCATTTTTCTATCTATTTCTGTACCCCAACCTTAACACAGAACGAGCTAAACAAATAAATTTATTAAAGTAATTCATAGGGTGACTTACTAGCAGTTCCCACCGAATAAACGTGAGGGTCCATAATTCCATTGTGCAGAGCCCATAAACCCCACGTGACATCTAGAACAGTCTAGAAAGGTGCAGCATAGGCAAGAACTTTCCAGATGAGCATCAAGATTGCTGATTTCTGTCAGAAAGGGATTGAACTGAATCTAAAAGGCAAACAGCTGACGGAGTACGTCAAGTCCCAGGAGAGAATATTGCGTGAAGAAAGAGAAGAACAGCGTCGCCGAGAAGAAATAGAAAAAGAAGAACAGTGTCTCGAAAGAGAAGGACAGCGACGGGGTGAAGAAAGAGAATTAGAGGAGCAGCGACGCCGAGAAGAAAAGGAAGAACAACGTCAGCGGGAAGAAAGAGAAGAACAACGTCGTCGAGAAGAAAGAGAACTCGAAGCGCAGCGTCACCAAGAAGAAAAAGAGTTCGAGCTGAAGCGTCTTGAAGGTGAGCGTCAGAACCAGCTAGACATGGCGCGTATCTAAAACAATCAGCATGCGCCACAAGTCATCAGCGACCACAAGGCTCCAAAACTGCCAGCGTTCGTCGACGGGAAGGACCAGCTTGACAGTTATCTGGCGAGATTCGAAAGATTCGCCAAAAGCTCTAACTGGCAACCTCAAGACTGGGCAATTCGACTCAGTGCACTTCTAACGGGGCAAGCACTGGAAGTTTACATCAGACTGTCCAACAATGACGCCAAAAACTACGACGTCTTAAAAGAGGCCCTATTGCATTGCTACAGCGTTACAGAGAAGGGCTACCGTAAACGCTTCCGTGAATGCCGACCTTTGTCAGAAACCGCCAAGACCACGTGACCAAGGGCAATGGCACGGTCTATTTTGAGGTGAAGGCCAAGATCCAGTACCGAATCTTCCAGCACCTGAGGGTCAACGGAGGGAAACCACTACGTCAAGTCTTGGTACCATTACCCCTAAGGCGCCAAGTGATGGAAGTAGCTCACGACTCAATCATGGGAGGTCACCTGGGCATCAAGAAGACGTCAGACAGAATCCAGGCGATGTTCTACTGGCCAGGACGTCATGCAGACGTCAGCCGTTTCTGCCGATATGTGACATTTGCCAGAAGACCATACCTCGAGGAAGGGTTCCGAAAGTACCTATGCAGAAGATGCCTCTGATCGACCGACCTTTCAAGAGGGTGGCCTTAGACTTAATCGGCGAAATAAGACCTCCGAGTAAAAAAGGTCATCGATGGGTACTGACCTTAGTGGACTATGCGACTCGGTACCCAGAAGCAGTGCCTCTGAAGAAGGTTGACACGGAGACTGTAGCAGAGGCACTGGTAGACATGTTCAGCAGACTTGGAGTGCCTGAAGAGATCCTGACAGACCTCGGGACACAATTCGTCTCTGACTGCATGAAGGAGGTCAACAGACTGTTGAGCATCCGGCATTTAACTACGACACCCTACCATCCAATGTGCAACGCGCTCGTCGAGAAGTTGAATGCTACGCTGAAGTCCACCCTGAAGAAACTGTGCAGCGAGCAGTCCAGACAATGGCATCGCTACATCAACGCCTTACTTTTCGCCTACAGAGACAGTGGGGCCGGGTAGCTCAGTTGGTAAGAGCATCTTGCTAGTAACCGAAAGGTCGCTGGTTCGAATCCCGGATTGGTCAACGTGTGATCATATTATTTTCCCCTTTACCAACAACTGGCCCGCTGGTGTCAGTATAAATCGGTCCAGTAGTCACCTATATGCGAAAGTGTCGTGTGACTATAATCTACAAACAACAACAGCCTACAGAGAAGTACCGCAGGAGTCCACCGGCTTTTCTCCGTTCGAGCTGTTATATGGAAGAACCATCCGAGGGCCGATGCACATCATGAAAGAACTGTGAACGAAAGAAGTAGAGACTCCAGAGGTGAAGAAACAGCTACCAGTACGTGTTTGAGCTACGGGAGAAGCTGGAGCAGACTCGAGATAGCTAGAGAAAACCTGAAAAAGTCCCAGGACTGTGGAAAACACTATGACTGTAGGGCTGTGAACAGGAAGTTCAAACCTGGCAACAAAGTGCTGGTGCTGCTACCTACCGATCACAATAAGTTGCTGATGCAGTGGAAAGGCCCGTATTGAGTGGAGACCGTGGTGGGGGTCAACGACTACAAGGTGAAGGTCGGCCAGCATTCCAAGATATACCACGCCAGCTTCCTAATTAAACTGTACGTGGAAAGGCCATCAGAGACTGTACGCGAAGCAACAGCAGCTCTGATCGACGACAGCTCTGACAGCGAGGAACTGTTGGAACTTGGAGACTTCCACAGCAAAGAAGGCATCGATGATGTAAAACTAGGACCAAGCTTGACGGAAGGTCAAAAGATGGAGCTCAAGGACCTTATGGGCGAGTTTCACCGTGACTTCAGCGATGTACCAGGCTCTACAGCTTTGGTCGAACATGAAGTCCACCTTACTTCGGATATCCTCGTTCGATCCAAACCCTTCCCAATCCCTTTCAAGGCCCGTGAATCATTGAAGAAAGACATCAATGAGATGCTGAAGATGGGCATCATCAGGGAGTCCAGTTCCCCCTACGCTTCCCCTATCGTTGTTGTGAAAAAGAAGGACGGGAGCAACAGAGTATGCATCGACTACAGGAAGGTTAACAAGGTCACCGTTTTCGACCCCGAGACGATGCCTACCGCAGCAGACCTCTTCCGCCAATTATTGGGGAGTAAAATCTTCTCAACGATTGACCTCAGCAAGGGTTATTGGCAAGTCCCCGTGCGTCAACAGAACATACCAAAGACTGCTTTTATAACTCCTGATGGGGCGTACGAGTGCCTAATGATGCCCTTTGGCATGGTCAACAGCGGAGCTAAAGTCTAAAAGCCCTTCCGAACTCAACGATTACCGACCTGTTGCTCTGACTCCTATCGTCTTTAAATGCTTTGAGCGAATCGTTCTGGGCCAGCTTAAGCAGCATACACAACATCAACTTGACCCACACCAATTTGCATACAAGCAAAACAGATCCACTGACGACGCAACACTGACCCTACTCAACAATGCATACAATCACCTAGAAAAAGCTGGTTCGTTCGTTCGCATCATATTCATTGATTTTTCTTCTGCATTTAACACTATTCAACCTCACCTGATGGCAATGAAGCTCCTGGAGCTCCATGTCGACCCTAAACTAATTCTGTGGATCACCAGTTTTCTCACCAATAGAACTCAAGCCGTTTCCTTTCAACACTCTCTCTCTGGCATCCTAAAAAAACTTCTACTGGCTCTCCTCAAGGTACTGTTCTGTCACCGATTCTGTTCACCCTCTACACTAATGACTGTACTGGCTCTGACTCCTCACCTCTCATCAAACACTCCGACGACACCGCTCTCGAAGACCTTTCAAATTCTGACACTGTCTACTTTCAACAAGTTAACCGCTTCTGCACATGGTTCAAAGACAACTTTCTTGACCTTAACGTGACGAAGACAAAAGAAATGACGATCGACTTCCGACGAGACCCCGCCCCCATCCCCGACCTGTACATAGACGGTGCGAAAGTGGAGAGAGTGACAAACTACAAATACCTGGGGACGATTCTCGACAACAAACTGTCCTTTGACCAAAACACAGCTGCGATAGAAAAGAAATGCCGACCTCGACTGTACTGCCTTCAGAAACTCCGTTCTTTGAACATCAGCCGACCCATTCTTTCTTCTTTCTATCGCTGTTTTATTGAATCAGTTTTGACTTTTGGTTTTATCTGCTGGTTTGGAGTGCTAAGTGTAAAGAACAAGAGGGTGCTTGACAGATTGGTGAGAATGTGTGCGAAAGTGACTGGTGAAAGACAAAACAGTTTGAGAGAACTGCATGAATACCGTGTGGTGAGGAAGGCGGGAGTGGTTATGAAAGACACTTCACATGTTTTGGCAAAGCATTATGAAATGTTGCCCTCTGGTCGTAGACTGCATGTGCCTAAATGTTCTCTCGTAAGAACAAAAAACAGTTTTATTCCAAAATCTATTGAGTTTTTAAATAAGCGCTAAGTAATATTTTTGTATATAAAATCTTGATGTTTGTGATGATGTTTGAGATGTCATTTAATACTGGAAATTTAATATAGATGTAGTCTACTGTGTACTTGTTTTATCTATGTATTGTTTTAATGTTTTATATCGATCAGCAATTGTATGTCATAATTTCTCTGTTGAGATAATAAAGTATTCTTGAACTTGAACTTGAACTTGAACTTAAGCTACCCTGATGAGAGGAATGAGGAAGATGCTCAAGGGGGTGGACAACGTCGCCTGTTACTGGGACGACCTGCTAGTCCACACCCACACCTGGGAAGAGCTTTCTGCAGACCTTGAGGGAGCTCTTTCGCCGTCTCACAAAAGCCCACCTGACCGTGAGACCCAGCAAGTGCATTCTGGAAACCGACAACGTCAACTTCGTCGGACATTTGACGGAAGAAGGAGACAACGGAGGATGCACTGACTCCAGGAAAGCCCACGAGATCACTGTCTGTGACCCTTGGCCGATGACAACTGTAACGGACGAGGGCGTCGTTTCCTTGCGGATGAAAGAACATTGACTCTGTGTGAATGAACTGAGGACATTGACAGTATCCAGACAGACTGAAATAAGTTTTAATTCTGGGCTTTCTTTGTTCATTGCGTCCCAATGTTGTTGAAAAAAATTAAGTAAATTTCTTCTTGTGTAGGGGTTGTTACGTTGAAACGCGCACGATAGGTCCGATCGTTTTGTTTTGCAAAGCACGCAATAATAGAATGTATTTACCTTTGATTTGATTTTGCATTGTTGTTAGAAGAAGCCTGGTATAATGTTGATAATTTTAGTTTATCGATAGTATTTGAGAATTTTCTAGAGTTGGTTGTTTACCATTGATCAAAGGATCTAGATAGATCCAATAGAAGCTGAGAGGTTCTTTTATGATGAGGAATGTTGTATGACATAAGACAGTGATGACGAAGTTTGATTTGATTTGTTGTGGTGCGTCACGCTGGAGTGTTCTAAATTTTCCTGGCACATCGAGAAAGTATATAAGTTCCGCACTGTTTCAAAAGAAAGTTGTAAAAAGTGGAAAAAACGATTGTATGCAGTTGTTGATGTACGCTGAATAAAGTTGGAAAACTTCATACGAAGACTCCTGCTTTGTTGCTGATTGAACATGTTGCGTGGATAAACGAATCTGAGTTACACTTAGCAGGATTCAAGCATTGGGGCTGAATAAACTACTGATAAAAAAATGAGTGTAACACACTCTTGGAATTTTGTTGCAGACAGCAAGTATGTTGCCATCGCATACGGCTTCACAGAAAGCGATCAAACGACGAAGAAAGAGAAACGTTCCCATGCGCCAACGTCAAGTCGATAAAAGATATTGCCATTCCAGAACCCCTGCAACAATCTGCAAGAGGGTGTAATTTTTGGTCAGACTTAATCGACGCCTGTTAGCTTTGGTCCCAACATACGGCAACGTACCATTGCTCGAATATCTGCATGGAATCGCACATAAGGTTGAAATTTGACAATCGAAAAACGTAACAAACATCAATTAGTAAACTAAATCTCAACAAACATTAATTGTTACAAAATGAATTAAATCAAATGAAATGAAGTTTGTCGTTGTTGCCTTGTAAATCTTGATATATGCCTTGCTTGATGAATGCTTTGCGCGCAATTGACGGCGCGCTATTGTCCTGTTTAGAAAGTTGAAGTACCTGTATACTAAAAATCATCAACACTGGTTCTGCCATTGTGATGTACAGAGCAAAACGTATTTAGCAAAGAATGGAACCCAGCAACCTTGACCTTTGAGGTGCAGCAAAAGCCATAGCACGGGCAGTTGGACACCAACCCAGTTAATGTTCTTACGAAATCGGGTTACAAATGCCATAGCACGGGAAGTTGGACACTAACCCAGTTAATGTTCTTACGAAATCGGGTTACAAATGCCATAGCACGGGAAGTTGGACACTAACAGCACGGGAAGTCTTACACTAACAGCACGAGAAATTGGACACTAACAGCACGGGAAATTGGACACTAACAGCACGGGAAGATGGACACTAACAGCACGGGAAATTGGACACTAACAGCACGGGACATTGGACACTAACAGCACGGGAAGTTGGACACTGACTCAGGTAATGTTCTTACGAAATCGGGTTACAAAAGCCATAGCACGTTAAGTTGGACACTAACAGCACGGGACGTTGGACACTAACAGCACGGGACGTTGGACACTAACAGCACGGGAAGTTGGACACTAACAGTGCGGGAAGTTGGACACTAACAGCACGGGAAGTTGGACACTAACAGTGCGGGAAGTTGTACACTAACAGCACGGGAAGTTGGACACTGACTCAGGTAATGTTCTTACGAAATCGGGTTACAAAAGCCACAGCACGGGAAGTTGGACACTAACAGCATGGGAAGTCTTACACTAACAGCACGGGAAGTTGGACACTAACAGCATGGGAAGTTGGACACTAACAGCAAGGGAAGTTGGACACTAACAGCATGGAAAGTTGGACACTAACAGCATGGGAAGTTGGACACTAACAGCACGGGAAATTGGACACTAACAGCACGGGAAATTGGACACTAACAGCACGGGAAGTTGGACACTTACAGCACGGGAAGTTGGACACTAACAGCACGGGAAGTTGGACATTAACAGCACGGGAAGTTGGACACTAACAGCACGGGACGTTGGACACTAACAGCACGGGACGTCTTACACTAACAGCACGGGAAGTTGGACACTAACAGCACGGGAAGTTGGACATTAACAGCACGGGAAGTTGGACACTAACAGCACGGGAAGTTGGACACTAACAGCACGGGAAGTTGGACATTAACAGTGCGGGAAGTTGGACACTAACAGCACGGGAAGTTGGACATTAACAGCACGGGAAGTTGGACATTAACAGCACGGAAAGTTGGACACTAACAGCACGGGAAGTTGGACATTAACAGCACGGGAAGTTGGACATTAACAGCACGGGAAGTTGGACATTAACAGCACGGGAAGTTGGACACTAACAGCACGGGAAGTTGGACACTAACAGCACGGGAAGTTGGACACTAACAGCACGGGAAGTTGGACACTAACAGCACGGGAAGTTGGACATTAACAGCACGGGAAGTTGGACATTAACAGCACGGAAAGTTGGACACTAACAGCACGGGAAGTTGGACACTAACAGCACGGGAAGTTGGACACTAACAGCACGGGAAGTTGGACACTGACAGCACGGGAAGTTGGACACTAACAGCACGGGAAGTTTTAACACTAACAGCACGGGACGTTGGACACTAACAGCACGGGACGTTGGACACTAACAGCACGGGAAGTTGGACACTAACAGCACGGGAAGTTGGACACTAACAGCACGGGACGTTGGACACTAACAGCACGGGAAGTCTTACACTAACAGCACGGGAAGTTGGACACTGAATCAGATAATGTTCTTACAAAATCGGGTTACAAAAGCCATAGCACGGTAAGTTGGACACTAACAGCACGGGACGTTGGACACTAACAGCACGGGACGTTGGACACTAACAGTGCGGAAAGTTGGACACTAACAGTGCGGGAAGTTGGACACTAACAGCACGGGAAGTTGGACACTAACAGCACGGGAAGTTGGACACTGAATCAGATAATGTTCTTACGAAATCGGGTTACAACTACCATAGCACAGGAATTTGGACACTAACAGCACGGGAAGTTGGACACTAACAGCACGGGAAATTGGACACTAACCCAGGTAATGTTCTTACGAAATCGGGTTACAAATGCTATATCACGGGAATTTGGACACTAGCAGCACGGGAAGTTGGACACTAACAGCACGGGAAGTTGGACACTAACAGCACGGGAAGTTGGACACTAACAGCACGGGACGTTGGACACTAACCCAGGTAATGTTCTTACGAAATCGGGTTACAAATGCCATATCACGGTAATTTGGACACTAACAGCACGGGAAATTGGACACTAACAGCACGGGACGTCGGACACTAACAGCACGGGAAGTTGGACACTAACAGCACGGGAAGTTGGACACTAACAGTGCGGGAAGTTGGACACTAACAGCACGGGAAGTTGGACACTAACAGCACGGGAAGTTGGACACTAACAGCACGGGAAGTTGGACACTAACAGCACGGGAAGTTGGACACTAACAGCACGGGAAGTTGGACATTAACATCACGGGAAGTTGGACACTAACAGCACGGGAAGTCTTACACTAACAGCACGGGAAGTTGGACACTAACAGCACGGGAAGTCTTACACTAACAGCACGGGAAGTTGGACACTAACAGCACGGGACGTTGGACACTAACAGCACGGGACGTTGAACACTAACAGCACGGGAAGTTGGACACTAACAGCACGGGAAGTTGGACACTAACAGCACAGGAAGGTGAACACTAACATCACGGGAAGTTGGACACTAACAGCACATGAAGTTGGACACTAACAGCACAGGAAGTTGGACACTAACAGCACGGGAAGTTGGACACTAACAGCACGGGACGTTGAACACTAACAGCACGGGACGTTGAACACTAACAGCACGGGAAGTTGGACACTAACAGCACGGGAAGTTGGACACTAACAGCACGGGAAGTTGGACACTAACAGCACGGGAAGTTGGACACTAACGGCACGGGACGTTGAACACTAACAGCACGGGAAGTTGGACACTAACAGCACGGGAAGTTGGACACTAACAGCACGGGAAGTTGGACACTAACAGCACGGGACGTTGAACACTAACAGCACGGGAAGTTGGACACTAACAGCACGGGAAGTTGGACACTAACAGCACGGGAAGTTGGACACTAACAGCACGGGAAGTTGGACACTAACAGCACGGGACGTTGAACACTAACAGCACGGGAAGTTGGACACTAACAGCACGGGACGTTGAACACTAACAGCACGGGAAGTTGGACACTAACAGCACGGGAAGTTGGACACTAACAGCACGGGAAGTTGGACACTAACAGCACGGGACGTTGAACACTAACAGCACGGGAAGTTGGACACTAACAGCACGGGAAGTTGGACACTAACAGCACGGGAAGTTGGACACTAACAGCACGGGAACTTGGACACTAACAGCACGGGAAGTTGGACACTAACAGCACGGGACGTTGAACACTAACAGCACGGGAAGTTGGACACTAACAGCACGGGAAGTTGGACACTAACAGCACGGGAAGTTGGACACTAACAGCACGGGAAGTTGGACACTAACAGCACGGGACGTTGAACACTAACAGCACGGGAAGTTGGACACTAACAGCACGGGAAGTTGGACACTAACTGCACGGGAAGTTGGACACTAACAGCACGGGACGTTGAACACTAACAGCACGGGAAGTTGGACACTAACAGCACGGGAAGTTGGACACTAACAGCACGGGAAGTTGGACACTAACAGCACGGGAAGTTGGACATTAACAGCACAGGAAGGTGAACACTAACAGCACAGGAAGTTGAACACTAACAGTGCGGGAAATTGGACACTAACAGCACGGGAAGTTGGACACTAACAGCACGGTAAGTTGGACATTAACAGCACGGGAAGTTGGAAATTAACAGCACGGGAAGTTGGACACTAACAGCACAGGAAGGTGAACACTAACAGCACAGGAAGTTGGACACTAACAGCACAGGAAGTTGGACACTAACAGCACCGGAAGTTGGACACTAACAGCACAGGAAGTTGGACACTAACAGCACAGGAAGTTGGACACTAACAGCACAGGAAGTTGGACACTAACAGCACAGGAAGATGAACACTAACAGCACAGGAAGTTGGACACTAACACAGCACGGGAAGTCTTACACTAACAGCACGGGAAGTTGGACACTAACAGCACAGGAAGGTGAACACTAACAGCACAGGAAGTTGGACACTAACAGCACGGTAAGTTGGACACTAACAGCACGGGAAGTTGGACACTAACAGCACGGGAAATTGGACACTAACAGCACGGGAAGTTGGACACTAACCCATGTAATGTTCTTAGGAAATCGGGTTAAAAGCTGTTCAGTGGTTCTTGACATATGGCAAGCAAGCAACTGACCCTTTTACCGACTTTTGGCTTAACCTAAAATTAAAGTATTGCCAGATAAGTGTGGAAAAGTAAATTGGAATTAATAGACTTACGTCTCGTGGACAACATGCTTTGATCTCCTGATTATCGCAGAGTTCATGACCCCGTTTACATTTAAAGTTCTGGCAGCAACCATGGCAAGACCTCGGGACAAGAAATCATCCCATCACAGTGCAATATGTCTACCATCCCATCACAATACAACCTGTCTACCATCACATCACAATACAATATGTCTACCATCACATCACAATACAACATGTCTACCATCACATAAAAATACAACATATCTACCATCACATCATAATACAATTTTTTCTATCATCACATCATAATACAACATATCTACCATAACATCATAATACAACATGTCTACCATCACATCATAATACAATATGTCTACCATCACATCATACTACAACATGTCTACCATCACATCATAATACAACATGTCTACCATCACATCATAATTCAACATGTATACCATCACATCATATTACAAGATGTCTACCATCTCATCACAATACAACATGTCTACCATCACATCATAAAACAACATGTCTACCATCACATCATGATACAACGAGGTAATACACATTGCTGCGATCGGTAAAAAGTATGGCCAAAACTCCCGCTAGCAGCAGGTGATAGTATTCCCTCCATCCCTTCAAAGTATACTTTGGGCTCGCCGCTAGCCGCGGATGCAGTACAGTTTAAAAGTGACGGAAAGAGCGGAATATTGCTACAAGGGTTCGGGTAAGGGTCAGTTGTAGATCTAACCCTAACCCTTGCCCTAACCCTTTTCTGTACAAAAATGCTCTTTTTCCGTCCCAAAAACCCATTTTTCTTCTTGGTTTCTTAAATTGGATGAAACCAAGTGAGGACACTTTCCGGCGTCAATAAACGGTTCGAAGAGATTTTGAAACGGTTCGTAAAAGACAGTTGACCTACAAACAAATACAGCGTGACTTACTTCGTCGCCTAGAGGAGACGAAACTTACTTTTCCGTTTCTAGTCTTTTACCGACACTGTCACTGAGCACGCTGCTAACCTCTATCCTTTCAAAGTATACTTTGGAAGTGACCGAAAGTGCGGAATATTGCTACAAGGGTTCGGGTAAGGGTTAGTTGTATATCTATCCCTAGCCCTTGCCCTAATCCTTTTCTGTATTAAAATGTAACTGAACGGGCTGCTAACCTCACCGAAGTATCCAGTCAAGGGACATGGTATGGGGCGCCATGTGTCCATTTATTCTATGTGACCATTCTATACATAGACTAAATTCTATGCACATAGAAAGCATTCTATGCACACAAAAAGCATTCATTAGTTGAAATTCCATTTATAAAAAAGAAACCAATATTGTAAGTCATAGAATAAAATTATGTGTATATATTCTATAATATAGTGTAAAATTCTATGTCCATAATAAAGTTCTATGTATAGAATAACATTTTGTAATAGAGAATAAGATTCTATGTATGTAATACAATTCTATACTATAGAATGCACTTGTATGCATAGAATGAATTCTATTACAAAGAATGAATTCTATAACATAGAATAAATTCTTTACCATAAAATAAATTGCATGACATAGAATGAATTCTATACGCATGGAATTCATTCTATAACAGAATGAATTCTTTAACATAAAATAAATTATATGACATAAAATGAATTTTATGTGCATAGAATTAATTGTATAACATAGAATGAATTCTATAATAAAGAATGAATTCTATATGCATAGAATGAATTGTACAGCATAGAATGAATTCTATGACATAGAATTCATTCTATGACATATAATTCATTCTATAGGCATAGAATGAATAGTATAACATAGAATGAATATGATGACATATAATTAATTATATGACATAGAATGAATTCTATAACATAGAATGAATTCTATAGCATAGAATGAGTTCTATGACATAGAATTTATTTTAATTTTATAGCATGGAATGAATTATATGTAACAGAATGAATTATATGTCATAGAATTCATTTTATGCTATATAATTCATTATATGTTATAGAATTCATTGATCACCTTGATCGCAACCCATCACCAATCACATACACACCACAAACCATCACCTTGATCGCAACACATCACCAATCTTATACACACCACAAACCATCACCTTGATCACAACCCATCACCTTGATCACAACCCATCACCCATCATATACACACCACAAACCATCACCTTGATCACAACCCATCACCAATCATATACACACTACAAACCATCACCAATCATATACACACCACAAACCATCACCAATCATATACACACCACAAACCATCACCTTTATCGCAACCCATCACCAATCATATCATATTAAGGAACATTTGGCAAGCACGGGATATAATATTTTAAAGACCTCACACACGTACTTTCCAATTGCGTGTCAACTTACGGAGCAATGAATAGAAGGGCACAAGCAGACAAAACAAAGAGTTTCGTTTTTTCCGCCATGTTGATGTTGATGCAAAAGGACAAATGCGAGTCTCGTACTAACACAAACACCCCAACAATAATGATCGATTTCTATATCTATATGTATTTCACAAATTATGGTTCAGTACGACGGTTTCTGGCCAACCACAGATGACATTATTTATAGCAAGCAATAACCCCTACGATTTTAAAAAAGGCGTATGCGGGAGACTCAAGACTGTACAAGGACACTGCTGAAATACACGTGTCAAGGAGCAGAGATGGTCCGCCATTTTAGCATTGACACGTGTCCTGCTGCTAGCGTTTAGTCTAGATCTGCCATGTCAAGTCGAAGTCGAAACCTTTAATATGATAATAGCAATATGTCCTATTGACCTTACAGCTAGTCCTTAATAAAAGTGTTAAATAAAACTTCAGAACAAACAAAACATGTAACATAAAATTGATTTGAAACTAACACAAACTTTAACAATGGTAAGAATTTTTTAAACAATTACTAAAGAAATTATTGTACCGAAATACACATACTCCCTCTCCCCAACCCCCTCCAATACCCCTTCCCTACTCCCATTCTCCTCCCCCCCCCCTCCACCACAACCACACACATACACAAGCTAATTTACACATGAACAAATTAAACTGTCACAAGATAGGAAAGAACAAAAATGTATACAATCATCTTAAATATTAGGAGCAAGGGAAAATAGAAATTTGTGGAGTCTAATTTGAAACAATGTTAATGATTTACTTTTGTTGATCTCTTGTGGTAGAGAATTCGACATACTTGGACCAAACTATGACAGAGATGCTTTAAATAGTTTTAAGTGTGGATGTGGCAAGGTTAAATTATGTCTGAAAATTGAATAACGATACGAAGGTTTGCTACAAACGTACTTTTAAAAAACCAGGAGCTCTATTGTTTAATATTTTGTACATTGAAACGGCTTTATTGTAAATAAGGTGTTTGTTAAGGGGAAGCATACCAGCAAGTTTAAATTTTGAATCAGATTTGAACTGACAGTAACACAGCAAACCCAGAAATTACGCTTTTGAGAAAACGCTTTTTTTTCTTTTCTGTTTAAAATGCGATCTTATATAGTGTGCATTATACCGTAGGATATATCACAAACCGTGTAATTCAATCCATGCTATATCAGACATTCTGTTTGACAAAACTAGAGGAGATTAAAAAAACAACAACATTGTCATTACTATGACAGTGCTTCCCTCTGTGAGGTCTTTCTCCTCATTTCACAATCTAACACATGTAGTGTACATCTTTTGACTGCCAGTCTTTCTCCTTATTTCACAATCTAACACATGTAGTGTACATCTTTTGACTGCCAGTCTTTCTCCTCATTTCACAATCTAACACATTTAGTGTACATCTTTTGACTGCCAGTCTAACACATTTAGTGTACATCTTTTGACTGTCAGTCGTTCTCCTCATTTCACAATCTAACACATTTAGTGTACATCTTTTGACTGCCAGTCTTTCTCCTCATTTCACAATCTAACACATTTAGTGTACATCTTTTGATTGCCAGTCTTTCTCCTCATTTCACAATCTAACACATTTAGTGTACATCTTTTGACTGCCAGTCTTTCTCCTCATTTCACAATCTAACACATTTAGTGTACATCTCTTGACTGCCAGTCTTTCTCCTCATTTCACAATCTAACACATGTAGTGTACATCTTTTGACTGCCAGTCTTTCTCTTCATTTCACAATCTAACACATGTAGTGTACATCTCTTGACTGCCAGTCTTTCTCCTCATTTCACAATCTAACACATGTAGTGTACATCTTTTGACTGCCAGTCTTTCTCCTAATTTCACAATCTAACACATGTAGTGTACATCTTTTGACTGCCAGTCTTTCTCCTCAGTTCACAATCTAACACATGTAGTGGACATCTTTTGACTGCCAGTCTTTCTCCTCATTTCACAATCTAACACATGTAGTGTACATCTTTTGACTGCCAGTCTTTCTCCTCATTTCACAATCTAACACATTTAGTGTACATCTTTTGACTGCCAGTCTAACACATGTAGTGTACATCTTTTGACTGCCAGTCTTTCTCCTCATTTCACAATCTAACACATTTAGTGTACATCTTTTGATTGCCAGTCTTTCTCCTCAGTTCACAATCTAACACATTTAGTGTACATCTTTTGACTGCCAGTCTTTCTCCTCATTTCACAATCTAACACATTTAGTGTACATCTTTTGACTGCCAGTCTTTCTCCTCATTTCACAATCTAACACATGTAGTGTACATCTTTTGATTGCCAGTCTTTCTCCTCAGTTCACAATCTAACACATTTAGTGGACATCTTTTGACTGCCAGTCTTTCTAGTATAACTTTACAACAATTTATTCCTCAGTCTTTTGTTACGATTACTATTGAAATGTATTATTGAATAATCAGAAAACTTGACAGTAATGGCAATAATGAATACAAATTTTAAATAATGTATACCGCGAAATGTATTTATAAAATTATGAACCAAAACGACATTGATAGGCGATAAAGTGCATATATAAATAACACAAATTGATGACAATGAACTAATCGATCATATCAAAGACAGCCTAGAACTCGGTAAATGTTTTAAAGGAACGTTTCCCTATATTTATGGACCCAGTCGCTTGTCATCACTCTTCCCAAAAAAGGTAACCTTCAGGAGTGTAAAAATAACCGCACCATCAGCCTCATCAGCCATCCCAGCAAGATCCTCTTGAAAATAATACTCAACAGGTTGAAACCCCAAGCTGAACAAATCATAGCTGAAGAACAAGCAGGATTCAGGGCAGGGCGAAGTACCACTGAGCAGATTTTCAACCTCAGAGTAATCTGTGAGAAATACCTACAGCACCAACAACATCTATATCATGTGTTCATAGACTTCAAGAAGGCGTTTGGCCGAGTCTGGCATGCAGCTCTATGGGCAACAATGAAAGTGTACAACATCAACCCTAAAATTATTGAAGTCATCAAAAGCCTGTATGACAAGGCTACCAGTGCAGTCCTCCACAACAGCGACATCGGGTACTGGTTCAGAACAACAATCGGTGTGCGTCAAGGATGCCTACTCTCTCCAACACTCTTCAACATCTTCCTCGAGCGCATCATGTCAGATGATCTTGCAGACCATGAAGGCACAGTCAGCATAGGGGGTAGAGCAATCTCCAATCTTCGTTTTGCAGATGACATTGATGGATTGGCTGGAGAGGAACAAGAACTTGAACAGCTGGTACAGAGGCTTGACACCACCTCCAGAGCCTTTGGACTGGAAATAAGTGCAGAGAAGACCAAAATGATGACCAACAACACCAATGGCATCAAAACGGACATCAAAGTCCAAGGTCAATCCCTCAACACAGTGCATAGCTTCAAATATTTAGGAGCCATTGTATCAGACAATGGGTCCCGACAGGAAGTCCTCTCCAGGATCGCACAATCAACTGCTGCCCTGACAAGGTTGAAGCCCATTTGGAAAGACAGGACCATCAGTCTACATTCCAAAGTAAGACTGCTGCGCTCCCTTGTCATCTCCATCTTCCTATATGCTTGCGAAGCATGGACCCTCACAGCAGATCTCCAACGAAGAATACAAAGCATGGAGATGAGGTGCTACAGTAGACTTCTGTGCATTTCCTATACCCAACACATCACCAACGACGAAGTCCGGCAGATCATCACACAAACCAATGGACAACACGATGACCTGCTAACAGTGGTGAAGATACAGAAACTCCGATGGTATGGCCAAGTCACCAGATCATCAGACCTTGCAAAGACTATTCTGCAAGGCACAGTGCAAAGAGGTAGATGAAGAGGGAGACCGAAAAAGAGGTGGGAGGACAACATTCGAGAATGGACTGGTTTGACACTGAGCGAAGCCATCAGGCCTGCTAAGGACAGAGAAAGATGGAGTATGCTGGTTAAACGATCATCTGTGGTGCCCCTGCGATTTTCGGGTTACGGGACAGGATAGGATTCCCATATTTAACCTTGGCTGCACATTGTTATTTTGCATTTTATTTACCCGTCGTATGAAGAAAACTACCCATATCACACAAAGAAGAGAATATTCACATTAGGACGTCGTATGAAGAAATCTACCACACAAAGAAGAGAATATTCGCATTAGGACGTCGTATGAAGAAAACCACCCATATCACAAAAATAAGAGAATATTCGCAGTAGGACGACGTGTGAAGAAAACTACCCATATCACACAAAGAAGAGAATATTCACATTAGGACGTCATGTGAAGAAAACTAGCCATATCACACAAAGAAGAGAATATTCACATTAGGACGTAGTGTGAAGAAAACTACCCATATTACACAGAGAAGTATATATACACATTAGTACAGTGGTGTGCATAAGTTTGGAACAGGTGCCTTGAGTCAGTGCATGCCAACTTTCGCCTCGTCACCTTCACCTACATCGGCAGGAACTACTTCACGTAATCACACGCAGCCATGTAGTTACAAACATTGCTGAAGCCAGAAGTAATTCCGGTCTCTCCAAAAACTGAAAATACAAAACCAAAATCTGAATTTGGAGGAATGAGGAAGAAAACAAAACAATTTTATTATAAAAGCATTTCGGAAAATTTGTACAGCTTAACTTGAAAGCACTGTTCGGTGGAAATGTCGATGTAAGCATACTTGGGTAATTAATAATTGGAAGAAAATGTAAACTTCACTGTGTTTTGAGTTTCCCTTATCTTTCAATGCTTTGGTCTATATAAAGGCGTCCTACCTATGTTTCCTAGCCGCGTGAGAGCTAGTGTGACAGTTATCTTTTACCATTTTTCTTTCTATCTCTGTACCCCTGCCTAAACACAGACTGAGCTAAACAAATAAATGTATTAAGTAGAGTCACAGGGAGATTTACTAGCGATCCCCATCGACTTAAGACGAGTGGGTAATGGCATTCCATTGTGCAGAGCCCAAATAACGGTTTGTCTGTCATCAGACTGACTCATTTTGATCTGCACCAAACCTGTTAAGTAGGCCTCTTCTTCACTCGTCAGTGGTGCCACTAGCTGGTAAAGACGTCTGACTGAGTTAGTTTGTGTTTGCTCACAGTCCGTTTGTGATGCAGGGTCTGATGTGTGTGTGTGTTGTCCAGGTGTGGGACACTGCTGTGTGGTAGTGACAGATAAGCTGGATGTGCAAGCAGCTGTTGCTTGTCTGCCTGTAGCAGTGGAGGTGTCAGTGAAAGTGACAGTCGGGTTATATGTAGCCGTTTTAAAGAATCTATATTTTTTAGTTTTCTTCTTTATGTGTCTTCCACATGCACTCCTGTTCACCTGTTTATACTGACTACAAACTGCACAGTCACTGACCTGTATGTTGGGATTGTACACTGACCACAGATGCTGTGAACCCTCAATATGCTTTGTAGCTATATGACTACAAACTGCACAGTCACTGACCTGTATGTTGGGATTGTACACTGACCACAGATGCTGTGAACCCTCAATATGCTTTGCAGCTATATGACGCAATGAGCTCGAGTCAGGCTGTTTTCTGATTTTTCGTGTGCGATGTCGACATGTGAAGCATAATGTACTGGGATAGACTATACCATCAGTCTCAACAGAATACTGCAAACCATACAAGTCCAAAAGTTCAGAGGCCATGGTCTTACAGAATCTATGTCTTGGAACATTTTCTCTTGTTTTTTTGGATCTCTGTCCACACAATCGGCATAAAGAGTTTAACCTCTCTGTGTGATACTGTTCTGTATGAGCTATTTGAGATTGACTATCTATTTGAATGTTATATGCCTGTCCTTCTTTCTGGTTTATCTCTCCTGTATGTAAAAGTCTATGTCTCCCTAACGTGCAAGTCTGAGTAAATACTTTATTACAAACATCACACACATGTTTCTTTTGTTGTTCAATCCTCTGTTGCTGTCCTCTCTTTATTCTTCCCTTCTCTCTGAGACTGATTTCACTGTAGGAAGCGACGGAGGCTGAAGAGATCATGACCGATGATGACTGTGGTGTTGTGGAGGTCACGGCAAGCAGTTTTGCAGCACATGCAGTTGGAATGTGTAAAAACGAGACGTACAATAAACACTGACTATAAAGTGTTAGAAGATCATACCATCTCACGTACAATAAACACTGACTATAAAGTGTTAGAAGATCATACCATGTCACGTACAATAAACACTGACTATAAAGTGTTAGAAGATCATACCATGTCACGTACAATAAACACTGACTATAAAGTGTTAGAAGATCATACCATGTCACGTACAATAAACACTGACTATAAAGTGTTAGAAGATCATACCATCTCACGTACAATAAACACTGACTATAAAGTGTTAGAAGATCATACCATCTCACGTACAATAAACACTGACTATAAAGTGTTAGAAGATCATACCATGTCACGTACAATAAACACTGACTATAAAGTGTTGGAAGATCATACCATGTCACGTACAATAAACACTGACTATAAAGTGTTGGAAGATCATACCATGTCACGTACAATAAACACTGACTATAAAGTGTTAGAAGATCATACCATGTCACGTACAATAAACACTGACTATAAAGTGTTGGAAGATCATACCATGTCAAAGGCTATGTAAACAACGCTATTTACTGCCCCAGTAGTGAGTACTAGAAGCTTCTATGGCATACTGCAGGCTAATTATAACTTGCCTTATTGCAGACAAAGAGTGTTATATGGTAGTGGCTGACATGCACTGTTTAGCTTGGATGGCAGCAGTGTGGTGTTACAGGTTGTCATATAGTACTTATTGTTTAGCTTGGATGGCAGCAGTGTGGTGTTGCAGGTTGTCATATAGTACTTATTGTTTAGCTTGGATGGCAGCAGTGTGGTGTTACAGGTTATCATACAGTACTTATTGTTTAGCTTGGATGGCAGCAGTGTGGTGTTACAGGTTGTCATACAGTTCTTATTGTTTAGCTTGGATGGCAGCAGTGTGGTGTTACAGGTTGTCATATAGTACTTATTGTTTAGCTTGGATGGTAGCAGTGTGGTGTTGCAGGTTGTCATACAGTACTTATTGTTTAGCTTGGATGGCAGCAGTGTGGTTTTACAGGTTATCATATAGTACTTATTGATTAGCTTGGATGGCAGCAGTGTGGTGTTGCAGGTTGTCATATAGTACTTATTGTTTAGCTTGGATGGCAGCTGTGTGGTGTTGCAGGTTGTCATACAGTTCTTATTGTTTAGCTTGGATGGCAGCTGTGTGGTGTTGCAGGTTGTCATACAGTTCTTATTGTTTAGCTTGGATGGCAGCTGTGTGGTGTTGCAGGTTGTCATACAGTTCTTATTGTTTAGCTTGGATGGCAGCAGTGTGGTGTTGCAGGTTATCATACAGTTCTTATTGTTTAGCTTGGATGGCAGCTGTGTGGTGTTACAGGTTGTCATACAGTTCTTATTGTTTAGCTTGGATGGCAGCAGTGTGGTGTTACAGTTAAGCAGTTGGTTAGGATTGTGGTTTTCTATGCCAAAGGTCTGAGTTCAAACCTTACAGGGGATAACTCATATGATTTGGATACAGGACTTTCCAGGTCACTGAGTTCAAACCTTGCAGGGGATAACTCATATGATTTGGATACAGGACTTTCCAGGTCACTGAGTTCAAACCTTACAGGGGATAACTCATATGATTTGGATACAGGACTTTCCAGGTCACTGAGTTCAAACCTTGCAGGGGATAACTCCTATGATTTGGATACAGGACTTTCCAGGTCACCAAGTGTTTTCTCTGGCTACTTCCGTTTCCTCCCTCCCTTTAGTAATGGTGTTAGAACCAGTCACTTGTGAAAATAGTTTTAAAAGAAAATAAGCAGAAAGAAAAAGCAATTAACAGAAACTAAATTAATTTTCAAAACATTTTACTTTCCCTGACATAAACAAAACGGGATTGATTCACAGACATTTCCAAACAGCTCTATCAGATGTGACTCAAAAATTGGTATCATTGAATACACACAAAAACAATTTCAAAACCAAAATCAACCCATAAATACAAACATTACAACATTGTAAGTATAGCAAGAACATTTTCGATCAATGTAGCCCGAGACTCGGTCAGCGGTAGATTCAGATTCAGAAAACTTTATTATCTCCAAGGAGAAATTCTAACACGGATTTGCTGTCAGCAAAAGGTAATAAAATGTAACAGTACTATAAACATGTAAACATGTACGTGTAATCACGCTTATGTACATATTAACAAGAACATTTCGGACACATTGTAAAACTTAAAATACATATCACACTGCATGTCCTTATTGCACTTCAACATAAATAAATAAAACACCTACCCACAAACACACACACCCACACACACACATCCACACACACATGGGTTAGACATTAGATTATATTACACCAAAATTATAAACGTTATAAAGCATCTTAAAAAAAATATACAATCATCAAACTCTGCGTATCATTCTAACACTGACAATCACAGATTTTAAAACTTATGCATTAGTTAACTATACATACTGAATAGTTGAAAAATTGCTGCATATTATAAAATTCATCTCTAGTACTCCCATAAACCACTGGCACCCAACTCATTCAGTCAACACTTATTAAGAATTTGTACTGATCAACCAATAGATGCAGCCTATACACTACACTATCAACCAAGGATGGACTTAACCTCCCCATATCACGAAATTCACAAACATGTGCGAGATTAAGTCGCTCAACAGGTTTACGATGTCGGAGTGAACGCCTAGGGAGTGGTATTGGGACCCTTTTTGACACGGAGGAATTTCCCGAATCTGAATCCCCATCTTTCGACTCTGAACGTACACCATCTTGCATATGATCAGCTTGCTGCTCATCATCGTCAGCGTTATCCGACGAAACAGACCCAGAGGAACTCTCTGAAACTGAATCCTGGCCTCCCAACCCTGGAGATAACCCACCTACATCTGTAGCCCCCTCATTTCCCACAACACGGGGAACAAAAACGGGTGCATCTGGTCTGAGGGGAGTATCTCCCGTGGTTCCCTGCTCCACAGTCACATTGACAACAAAATCATCATCGAAAATATCTACACCTGCCGTTGAACCTGACTCAACCTGCGAATGTGGCACCTTACCCCTCTTCAGTCTATCCACCCTATTTCCCCTCTGGTCAGAAACCCTTCTCCTGTCCCCTTCTGTATCTACATCCAACATGCCTACCGGCAGCAGATAATTTCTGTGAAGTGTTCTCTTTTCCTTAGACTGTTTTTCATCTTGCACAGTATACACTGGCACATCAGGTGACTTGGAAATGACCACATAGATATCATGCTCCCACTTGTCTGAGATTTAGGAATCTACCCGATGTCCTAAACGCCTAACCAGGACACGGTCCCCTATTTCTAACTGCGCTGCGTGAGCGGATGCATCATAACGCACTTTGTTACGTTGTCCCATTTTAGCCATATTGTCAGTGGCCCTTTTGTATGCTGTTGCCAGTTGATGTTTGAACGTACCGATGAACTGGCGAGTGCTATGGTTCTTGCCCGGGTTCAGATCAACTCCAAAAGCTATGTCCATGGGCAATCGGGGATGGCGGCCAAAACACAAATAATATGGGCTATACCCTGTACTTTGATGTACGCAACAATTGTATGCATGGACGGCTTCAGGCAAGCTCTTCCTCCAATCCGCTTTTTTGTCTTCCTCTAGACTGCGTAGCATGTTCAGGAGCGTTCTGTTCCACCTTTCTACAGGATTTGAATTAGGATGATATGGACTAGTCCGAATCTTTTCTATACTTGCAACCTGGCAGAGCTCTTTGATGAGTTGGGACTCGAAGTCACGCCCTTGATCTGAAAGTATTGTTTTTGGGAAACCATACACCATAAAAAAATCCCTCCATAAGGTTCTCGCTACTGTTTTCGCCGTTTGATCTCTGGTGCAGAAAGCGGCAGCAAATTTGGTGAAGTGATCCATTACAACAAGTATATTCTGCTTTTGATTTTTGACTTCAATGGTTAAATAATCAATTGACAGAAGTTCAAGGGGAAATGTGGTAACAATGCTATTCATGGGGGCCTTCTGGGGTGGTGCACCTCTCCTGATACATCTGGAACACCCTTTGATTTTTCTCTCCAAATCCCTAGCCATGTACGGCCAATAGAATCTCATTCTGAGCTGACTGATGGCGTTGTCAAAGTGTGTGTGAAATAATTCCTCATGAACACCTATTCGTCTGAAACACAATAAAGGGAAGTAATCTAAACTAGACAGTCTGACTAAACTATAATCTCCCCTGCTCCACTAATCTACAATATTATTACTATGGAATACACACAAAATTAATACACATCTTAATCCTTGGTGGGTATTACACTGATATATTATCCATTAAGTTTAATTAATCAATTCAATTTTATTGTTTTTGAATGCAATCCTGGAACAATAGAGATCTCCTTTATTAGCTGTAGCAAGCATGAAGAAGTCATAGTAAAAAGGATCTGATTAGCATTAACACAAAAGGACAACTTTTATCTACATTTTTCACATGCATACCTACATGCAGTAACTCATCACATCCATATTCATGTACCATCAATCCTGAAATAAGCAATCTAAGTAACAGCAGGGTGACTCTGTTGTTGTCTCCTTTACAATCAATGGTTTGATTGATTGATTGATTTATTGTTGCTTTAGGTCCAGCGGACTCTTCCGAGCCAAATCAGGACCGGACAACCCCCGATCCGCATAAAAGATCTGCTGAAACAACCCCAGTGGGAAAATTGAATGCCCTCCACCGGCCAGTCACTTTACAATAAAGACATCCCACGCGGGGGACGGCTGAGGGTTGACCTCAACTACGCGAACACCCCGGTTACAAAAACAAAATAGAATACAAACATCATTATAAATCATCAATGAAACACATACATATAAAATGCCTATAGTGCTAAATAGTACAATCATCGGAAGCCCTAGTGACCACCCGGCAGAAAGCGTCCAACACTCCCAAGCTGATCCAACAGACCTCATACACAAACAAGGAGTCTTGTCCAGGAAGAGTTTTCAAGAAAAAAGGTAGGTCATTGATCTAGCGAAGAAGAAGATAGTATAGCAGAGTGAAGGACAGAGCAGGAATAGGAAAGAGTAAATGAGGAAGACAGCGACAGTGGGAATTTAAAGCACTAAATTTCCATAAAGTGGGGATACTATTTATACTGAAAACCCCCGGCACTCCAACGGGGGTACTGTTGCCGCAGTGAATCTGTCTTGCCTATAAAGGAAAGACAGGTTTTCAACTGTGGCTTTCACTGTTCCCTTTATAGGTTTGAACAATCTACAGTGGCAAGATTGCTCATGACCCCAAGGGGTAACAATCAATGGTAAAATGCTACACATCATATAACTGGTATCATAAAATTAAGGTGGTTACAAACATCCAAAGCCATACAATAGTGGTTACAAACAACCATGCCATCCAATGTGTGTTACAAACATCCCATGCCATACAATGTGTGTTACAAACATCCCATGCCATACAATGGTTGTTACAAATTTCCCATGCTATACAATGGTTGATCCAAGGGTCACCCATATTGCATGTATTATATTTTCTACTCCTTGTTTCTCAATTTATGCTTCTTTTCGTACTCAACTTGAATCAACACGCATCACATGAATAATGTGTTTTTATAGTATATGACAATTGGTGATACATCAAACTCCTAGCATACATGTTGTCTCCTTTACGTTCAATGGTTAAATGTTACACATAATATTCACTGACAGCATTCAACATATTACATACATTGCACACTATTTTTTCCCCAGAATATGTTTGGGATACTATGTTTACATTTTAATTTGAACAATGTTCGCAATATTATTCGAGCCAATATATGGAATTGCTGTCAAGAGTTAGTTGTTTATTGGGTCCAGCAACCTGCAAAGAGCCGAATCAACTTGGTTGAAAGAGACTGTCAAGAGTTTTAGGCATTTAGACTTATTTTACCTTGATGAAAACTTACAAAATGAACTGGAAAGCTTGGTTTTATCTGACGACTCATTGTGTTGTTTTTATCTTCTTTTCTGCCTGCAGCCTATGTTACTCTAAGCTTCTTCAAGTTCTCAATTTAAATAAAAGTATTATTGCACAGCAGCTAATGGTCTTTTCTTTATGTACCAACTGTGATTCATCAAACTGTCAGCATCAATAAAAGCATTCGATATTACACATATGTCACCTACATTTTCACTTCAATATGTATCAACATGTGTTGCTTCAAATCATCAGTCACAGAGAAAGACATAATACAAAATCACAAACACAATTTTTCTTTTCTGAACATGTAAACTAGTGTAAGTCTCTTCAACTTGCAAGCTCAAGGAACAGATTTTCTTAAAAACGTCAAACAGATGAAATTGTGTCCAGAATGTGTCAACTTGTGTTCAAATCACTAACCAAAGTGAAAGCTTTATTACAAGTCTGACACACATGATTCTTCTCTCCTGTATAAATAAGCTTACGTTCCTTCAAATGGCCATGTAACGGACGCAGTTCGTACACTTTTCTGTAGGAAGACGGTATGACGTCACTGCATAATTTTTCGAATAGTTTGTGAACTGTTGTTAGAGCAGAGACTATACATCAGCCTTAGTGACAGGACGTGGGGTGCTCTAGAAAGACCTGATTCTTTAGGAATTACTTTTGCTGTATAAAGAATACAGGTATTTATTGTTATTATTATTATTAGTGGTATTTATAATGAACTGCTAAGCTATCTTTACGAAAAGGGAAAATATTGCTTTTTGTAAATTAGTACGTTTAGGGTACAGAAGAACCCATGTTTGAAAACAAAGTTCGATAACTCATGTCAATATTTATTTGATCATGTGTATACATGTATGTGTGACTCAGTTTGTAATTATGATGCCATTTTTATATTCATTCATATGTGAAGATATGGGGCTGAAATAGGAACGTATTTCAGTTGTGTAATTTGTATATCTATTGATGGATGAATGGGTATAAATATGTTATAAAATGAGGTGAGCTGTGTTTGTAATATTTGTCTCATAGTCCATTGTGTGTAGCCTATGCAATGTGTGTAAAGTGGCTATACTAGGTATTGTCACAGGAATGCTGATAATAGTGATTGTAGTGATTGTGGTGGCGTATAGAAGACATTCTACAAAGGGAAATGATCCTTGCTCAATGTGAGCTATAAAGACATACAGTCTCTTTAAGGATAAGAGCAAAAATTTACGATTGTGTACATGTTGTATACAGCGGAGCGGTTACGGAGCAAAGGACCCCTGATGTGCGGCGGATGGATTTGGTCCCCATGACATCACTGGCTTGACCTGATGTGGACACCATCATCGCCGTAGCTCTCCTTCGGATACCATCACTGGTGCAGAATTGCAACAACGGTACCGAAGTGGATTTCCGGATCAACGCCACGAAGACAACTGCAGCGTCTTCAGTGTGTGGCTGTGACCCCAGCGTCGGCTGTGAATACCGCGCCGGGAGTGTTTGATCCGCGAAACACGGTCAGTAGGCCTAAATAAAAACTGTGACATTTTCTGTGCTCCGGTGCTAATGGAAAAGAGAAGAGTCGAGTGACGTCCTTAGAAAGGACAACGACTTTTGCTAGCGTTGAACTCTGGTAGTAACTATATGGCCCCATCAACTTAACTGGGTGAAAGTACTACATTAACTATGTGTACTTATTTATCAGCTGTGTGATTTATTTATATGCTGGACATAGTTGTATGATTTAATGTATCTGTGAATTTAGTGTATGTGAAGATGGTTTAATGTATATGTGAATAATTGAATGAGAATAGTGTAACAGAGGGCAAAGAGAAACAATTGTGTAGACTTTGTCCTTGTCTGAAAGCATGTGTGTGGTGAAGGATGAGAAGTTAAAGTAAACAGAGATAGAACACACTCCTTTATACTGAGCGTCAGACAGCCACACCCACACACTCATTCAATACACCATAAGTAGTTATACAAGTATATTTATTTAGATTATAACACGCAAAAACCCTCCGTTACATTTGGTGACCCTTGACTCTCTCTGTGTTAGCATTAAGTCATACATATTTATATTTATTAAGGGCACCACTAGTTATTATATTTATATACAGTTAGACTAGTGGGCTTATCTCCCTTGAAATTCCTGATTATATTGTGTATGACTGTGATGTTTTGTTTTGTGTGACAATGCCGTCTCCGGCGTAACGGCTGTGCCTGTGTACAGTTTCTGGGCACTAAGGGCTTAATTCTTTTTCTGCCTGCGGGTTGCTATTTTCTTATTTTCAGCTCTGTTTTTCTGGTAGTGGGATTGTTTGTTTTTTGTTAGTTCTTTGCTGTGTAGGGTTCTGTCCTTTCATGCGTGTGTTTGGGTGTATGTTCTCTTTGCCCTTATTTTAAGTAGGTTATAGTGTTAGGATTTCAGCCCCATTTAATTTGATTTATTTTATTTATTCATTGTGTTATTGATTTGCATTGATTTTGATATTGTAATATTTTGTATTTATGTATGTAGTTATACTGGGTTATCCTTGTTAAATTGTTTCCCTTTATTTAGCTTGATTGTTGTTAAATTGTTTCCCTTGGTTCATGTTGGATTGTTAGTGCTGATAGTTTTTGGTTGTGATTTTATTTGGTTTAGTAATTCTGTTTGACTTTGAATTTAATTTACTTTGGTTCAGTAATTCTGTGTGACTTTGAATATTAATTGGATATAGAATAGTATAGTAGTTAGTGTGACATTTATTGATTTTATTATTTATAAAATTAAACTTCATAAGACTTTGTTATTTTGTTGAGTTTATTTTCCTTTGGCCGTCAGCTTGGTATTATAGTATTATTTAGTTCTAGTGCTTATTGTGTTGAGAGTTAATTGTTGTTTTTTTTTCTCATTTCATAATTCTTTATTTAATAACTTTGTTTAAATAATATTTCTTTTGTGGGCATTGTATATATTTTTCATTAGGATAGTTTTTTTTACACTGTTTATATAATTATTCTCTGGGGCAAGGGAGGTAACAATTTGATTGTGAGTTTGAGTGTTTGGATTATTTTATTTGACTTAGAAATTTATTAATTTTTTTTTTCTCTTCCTATTGACATTGATATAAACTTTACATACTTGTGAATAGATCCATTACTGGGATTATACATAATAATATTATCCTACTTTGGAACTAAAAGACTGTTAGAACAAATTTTGGATAAAAACTTAACTTAGTAATTTAATCTTTCACTGTATATTCATTGTGCTTATTATCAACTTTAGTTGAAGTTCTTCAACATATGTTGTGAATATATTGACTTAGTGTATTCCATTTGATATTTAAAAAATTTTTGTCATTGCTTCAGAACTTGTAGAACATATTGAGATAATATAATATATAATTTGCTTTGTATACATTTAAGACTTGACTGTTTTCATGATAACTTGAACTGTGCATTGTTATGAAAATCTGCTTTTGAAGAAACTTCATTGTTTTCCATAAGATTCATTGAACAATTTATAGTTGTTTTGATTGATTGCATTTTGCCATTACTATTTTGATACTTTGATATTTTATTGATTTACTGGTTGAACACTTTGATACTTTTGTAGTAATTTTTTTTTGTTGGTTGTGATCTACATTGTACTTAGCCATGTCTGATGATTATGATCAGTTGTTCCAATCTTTTATTGCTCAAGCTACAACTTTGGGTATTCCTGAAAAAGAACGTGGGAAATATGTACAGGATTGTTTTGATCGTCTTGAAAGACAAAGATTGAGAGATGAAAAAAAAATAGAAGCGGAGATTGAATTAGCTAAGAAACAAGCAGAAATTCAGCTAGCAACTAAACAGGCAGAAGTTGAACTAGCAACTAAACAGGCTGATGTTCAGTTAGCTTTAGAATTAGAGAAAGAGAAAACAAAACAAAAGGAACTTGAGTTACGTTCTGAACATAGACCTGATGAACAAGATGTTGGTCATGGAAACAGAGGTAGAGATAGTAATTCTTTTGGTGCTAGGCCTGTTTACCCCAAGTTGCCTCTTTTCAAAGAAAGACAAGATGACATAGATTCATACCTTTTTCGTTTTGAGACTCATGCTACAGCCCTTGGCTGGGATAAAAGCAAATGGGTTACATTTCTTTCAGCGTTGCTAGAAGGTAATGCACTGAACTTATACCACAGTCTTGCTGCAAATGGTCAGGTTGATTATCCAACATTGAAAGACAATTTGCTTAAGAAGTTTCAGTGTACTGCTGAAGGTTTTCGCAAGAAATTCCGTGAAGTCCGACCAGACTCAAACGAACCTTTCCAAACATTTGGTATTGAATTGAACAGATTGTTTGATAGGTGGATAGCTTTGTCCGGTGTTCCTAGAAACATGCAAGGAATAATGAATCTTGTGTTAGGTGAGCAGTTTCTAGAATGTGTGTCACAAGATCTTGCTACTTTCATTCGCGAGCGTGGACTTGTCACATTAGATGATATGGTTAAAACTGCTGAAAGTTATCGTCTTGCTCGTCCCGGAAAGAACTTAGCACGCAAATCGGCTGCTACAATTTTCGGTTCAGTAGGATCAGTTGATGTAGCTGAGGAATCGCAAGCTGCTGCTGGCTCTGCAGATTCTCGCGGTGGTTACTCCAACTATCGAGGTCGTGGCTATTGGAGAAATCGTGGTGGTTTTCAAAAGAAAGACCCAACATACACAGATTCGAACCAAAAGGTCGAAGGTCGTTTTGATCAAACTCGGGGATCTTATAGACGTGGACGTGGAGGTGGTTCATTTTACACCAATTTTGATAATTGCCCTCTTTGTGATGGTAAAGGTCATGGTCCTAGACAATGTCCCCTTCGAAATAGTCAAAACCCTTGCCCTGTTTGCAACATTGGTGGTCATACTAGAAAAGCTTGTCCCTTTGTTGTAATGAAAGCCACAGCTTCAGATGATAAGACAAATAAATCAGGCTCAGGTTGTGCAGTTGTCCCTGTGGACTCTGAAGTTGTTTGTTCTGTTTTTGATCAGACACCTGGTCACTTGCATTTAGAAGTTGGTTCTGTAAACTCTACTGCTTGCTCAGTTCTGCGAGACACAGGTGCTACCATTTGTGGTGTTCGAAAACGTTTGGTTTCTGATGAGCAGTATGTACCAGGTACTGTTCGGTGTAAAACTTTTGGTGGAGAGATCAACATTTATCAGCAGGCTAAAGTTGTTGTTTCTTGCCCATATTTTGTTGGTGAGTTGGTTTGTTGTGTTCTTGAGGATCCAGTTGCTGACTTGATTGTAGGAAATATTCCAGGGTTGATTGTCCAGCAGACCCAAGATACCCAAGTTGCTGCTGCTGCTGCTGATGATGTTCCTGTTGCTGCTGTCACTACTCGTGCTCAGGCTAGGAAGCAATATCTCCCGCACAAACCTCTTGTCACTGTGTGCGATGACTTGAAGGTCACTCGTGTTGAACTTATTCAGTTGCAGAAAGATGATGCTACTTTGCAGGGTTGTTTTAAGTTAGCTGATTCAGGTGAAGAAAAGGTTGTTGGTTCTGCTACTTATACTTTTTATTTTAAAGATGATATTTTGTACAGAAGGTATCAGAAATCCAAGGACATTTTGCATCAGGTTGTCGTTCCTGAAAAACTTCGCACTTCAGTCATGATTGCTGCGCATGATCAACTTTTGGCAGGTCATTGTGGAGTTCGTAGAACTTTGACTAGGATTCTGTCCCAATTCTTTTGGCCTGGTGTTTCTGCTGATGTGAGACTTTATGTTCACACTTGTGACATTTGCCAGAAGACAATTTCAAAAGGAAAAGTTCCCCCTGTTCCTTTGGCGACTATGCCTCTTATCTCGACTCCATTCGAGAGGGTCGCTATTGATCTAGTTGGGCCTTTGTCTCCTCCATCTGTTGAAGGTCACAGATATATTCTGACTTTGATTGACTTGGCTACTAGGTTTCCCGAAGCTGTTCCTATGAAGGATATTTCTTCTGTTGCAGTTGCTGAGGCTTTGATGAGTATTTTTTCAAGGTTAGGTTTTCCCAAGGAAATTCTTTCAGATCAAGGTTCTCAGTTCAACTCAGATTTGATGAAACAGTTTCATGCTTTGTGTGGTACTCAAGCCATACGTACTTCTCCCTACCATCCTCAAGCAAATGGTACTGTTGAACGATTTCATGGCACTCTGAAATCTATGCTTCGAAAGGTTGTTCATTCTCAACCGAAAGCTCGGCATCGCTATCTTCCTGCATTGCTCTTCGAATGTAGAGAATTGCCGTCAGGAAGTGCAGGTTTCAGTCTTTTTGATCGGATGTTCGGTCGTAAACCGAAAGCTTCCATATTTCCATTTTTGCTTCCAGATGTCGAGGTTGTGGAACCTCAGTGTTGTGTTTCTCATGTGGATGTTTCTACAGATAGGCATACTGTCCCTACAGTAGGTATTGGCGTTATCCAGGATGATGGTTCATGTCCTTACAATAGTTCAGATTCACTCTTGAACCACTTCCAGGTACACAGAATGTGTTCGCGGATCTGTTGTCACGCGCTGATCGTGATCAATCGGTTCCATAGATCAAGGTTTCGTGGTCGTTGCTGTGTTTTGACATTATCCTCAGAACTTGTAAAAAATAACCTCGGTCGGTTCTTTTTTTCTTTGGGAGGGGGGTAGTGTAACGGACGCAGTTCGTACACTTTTCTGTAGGAAGACGGTATGACGTCACTGCATAATTTTTCGAATAGTTTGTGAACTGTTGTTAGAGCAGAGACTATACATCAGCCTTAGTGACAGGACGTGGGGTGCTCTAGAAAGACCTGATTCTTTAGGAATTACTTTTGCTGTATAAAGAATACAGGTATTTATTGTTATTATTATTATTAGTGGTATTTATAATGAACTGCTAAGCTATCTTTACGAAAAGGGAAAATATTGCTTTTTGTAAATTAGTACGTTTAGGGTACAGAAGAACCCATGTTTGAAAACAAAGTTCGATAACTCATGTCAATATTTATTTGATCATGTGTATACATGTATGTGTGACTCAGTTTGTAATTATGATGCCATTTTTATATTCATTCATATGTGAAGATATGGGGCTGAAATAGGAACGTATTTCAGTTGTGTAATTTGTATATCTATTGATGGATGAATGGGTATAAATATGTTATAAAATGAGGTGAGCTGTGTTTGTAATATTTGTCTCATAGTCCATTGTGTGTAGCCTATGCAATGTGTGTAAAGTGGCTATACTAGGTATTGTCACAGGAATGCTGATAATAGTGATTGTAGTGATTGTGGTGGCGTATAGAAGACATTCTACAAAGGGAAATGATCCTTGCTCAATGTGAGCTATAAAGACATACAGTCTCTTTAAGGATAAGAGCAAAAATTTACGATTGTGTACATGTTGTATACAGCGGAGCGGTTACGGAGCAAAGGACCCCTGATGTGCGGCGGATGGATTTGGTCCCCATGACATCACTGGCTTGACCTGATGTGGACACCATCATCGCCGTAGCTCTCCTTCGGATACCATCACTGGTGCAGAATTGCAACAACGGTACCGAAGTGGATTTCCTGATCAACGCCACGAAGACAACTGCAGCGTCTTCAGTGTGTGGCTGTGACCCCAGCGTCGGCTGTGAATACCGCGCCGGGAGTGTTTGATCCGCGAAACACGGTCAGTAGGCCTAAATAAAAACTGTGACATTTTCTGTGCTCCGGTGCTAATGGAAAAGAGAAGAGTCGAGTGACGTCCTTAGAAAGGACAACGACTTTTGCTAGCGTTGAACTCTGGTAGTAACTATATGGCCCCATCAACTTAACTGGGTGAAAGTACTACATTAACTATGTGTACTTATTTATCAGCTGTGTGATTTATTTATATGCTGGACATAGTTGTATGATTTAATGTATCTGTGAATTTAGTGTATGTGAAGATGGTTTAATGTATATGTGAATAATTGAATGAGAATAGTGTAACAGAGGGCAAAGAGAAACAATTGTGTAGACTTTGTCCTTGTCTGAAAGCATGTGTGTGGTGAAGGATGAGAAGTTAAAGTAAACAGAGATAGAACACACTCCTTTATACTGAGCGTCAGACAGCCACACCCACACACTCATTCAATACACCATAAGTAGTTATACAAGTATATTTATTTAGATTATAACACGCAAAAACCCTCCGTTACAGGCCAGCCTGAGTGAACGCTTTATTACAAACATCACACACATGATTCTTCTCTCCTGTATGTATAAGCTTATGTACCCACAAATTGCAGGCAAGAGTGAAAGCTTTATTACAAATATTACAAACATGATTCTTCTCTCCAGTGTGTATAAGCTTATGTTCCTTCAAATGGCCAGCCTTAGTGAAAACTTTATTACCAAAAACATCACACACACAATTCTTCTCTCCTGCATGTATAAGCTTATGTACCTTCAAATCACTAACCCGAGTGAAAGCTTTATTACAAACATCAAACATGATTCTTCTCTCCTGTATGTATAAGCTTATGTAACTTCAAACTGCCAGCCTGAGTGAAAGCTTTATTACAAACATCACAAACATGATTCTTCTCTTTAGTATGTATAAGCTTATGTTTCTTCAAATCACCATCCTGAGTGAAAGCTTTATTACAAACATCACACACATGATTCTTCTCTCCTGTATGTACAAGCTTATGTACCTTCAAATAACTAGCCCGAGTGAAAACTTTATTACAAACATCACACACATGATTCTTCTCTCCTGTATGTATAAGCTTATGTTCCTTCAAATTGCCAGCCTTAGTGAAAGCTTTATTACAAACATTACACACATAATTTTTCTCTTCTGTATGTATAAGCTTATGTCCCTTCAAATTGCCAGCCTGAGTGAAAGCTTTATTACAAACATCACACACATGATTCTTTTCTCCTGTATGTATAAGCTTATGTTTCTTCAAATCAGCAGCACGCTTGAAAGCTTTATTACAAACATCACACACATGATTCTTCTCTCCTGTATGTATAAGCTTATGTTCCTTCAAATTGCCAGCCTTAGTGAAAGCTTTATTACAAACATCACACACATGATTCTTCTCTCCTGTATGTATAAGCTTATGTACCTTCAAACCGCCAGCCTGAGTGAAAGCTTTATCATAAACATCACACATATGATTCTTCTCTCCTGTACGTGTAAGCTTATGTAACTTCAAATGGCCAGCAAGAGTGAAAGCTTTATTACAAACATGACACTCGTGATTCTTCTCTCCTGTATGTATAAGCTTATGTTCCTTCAAATGGCCAGCCTGAGTGAACGCTTTATTACAAACATCACACACATGATTCTTCTCTCCTGTATGTATAAGCTTATGTTTCTTCAAATCACCAGCATGAGTGAAAGCTTTATTACAAACATCACACGCATGATTCTTCTCTCCTGTATGCATAAGCTTATGTCTCTTTAAATTGCCAGCCTTAGTGAAAGCTTTATTACAAACATCACACACAAGATTCTTTTGCTCTCTGGTCTTCTGTTGCTGCTTTGTCTCTCTTCTACACTCATGATCTCTGAGACTGACTTCACTGTGGGGAGTGACTAAGGCAGAAGAGAACTTGACCAATAATGACTGTGGTGTTGAGTTGACAGTAAGCAGTTGTGTAGCACATGCATTTGGAATCTGAAAAAGAAAACCAAGATTTACAAAAAATACAAACAAAGTGTTCATCGTCATCATCATCATGATCATGATCATCCTATCCTATCCTATCCTGTCCCATAACCCGAAGGTCGTAGGGGCACCACAGATGATCGCTTAACCAGCATACTCCATCTTTCTCTGTCCTCAGCAGCCCTCATGGCTTCGCTCAGTGTCAAACCACTCCATTCTCGAATGTTGTCCTCCCACCTCTTTTTCGGTCTCCTTTTTCTTCTACCTCCTTGCACTGTGCCTTGCAGAATGGTCTTTGCAAGGCCTGATGATCTGGTGACGTGGCCATACCATCGGAGTTTCCGTTTCTTCACCACTGTGAGCAGGTCATCGTGTTGTCCAATGGCTTGTGTGATGGTCTGTCGGACTTCAACGTTGGTGATGTGTTGGGTATAGGAAATGCACAGAAGTCTTCTGTAGCACCTCATCTCCATGCTTTGTATTCTTCGTTGAAGATCTGCTGTGAGGGTCCATGCTTCGCAAGCATATAGGAAGATGGAGATGACCAGAGAGCGCAGCAGTCTTACTTTGGAATGTAGACTGATGGTTCTGTCTTTCCAAATGGGCTTCAACCTTGTCAGGGCAGCAGTTGTTTGTGCGATCCTGGAGAGGACTTCCTGTCGGGACCCATTGTCTGACACAATGGCTCCTAAATATTTGAAGCTGTGCACTGTGTTGAGGGATTGGCCTTGTACTTTGATGTCCGTGTTGATGCCATTGGTGTTGTTGGTCATCATTTTGGTCTTCTCTGCACTTATTTCCATTCCATAAGCTCTGGAGGTGGTGTCAAGCCTCTGTACAAGCTGTTCAAGTTCTTGTTCCTCTCCAGCCAATCCATCAATATCATCCGCAAAACGAAGATTGGAGATTGCTCTGCCCCCTATGCTGACTGTGCCTTCGTGATCTGCAAGAGCATCTGACATGATGCGCTCTAGGAAGATGTTGAAGAGTGTTGGAGAGAGTAGGCATCCTTGACGCACACCGATTGTTGTCCTGAACCAGTTCCCGATGACGCTGTTATGGAGGACTGCACTGGTAGCCTTGTCATACAGGCTTTTGATGACTTCTATAATTTTAGGGCTGATGTTGTACACTTTCATGGTTGCCCATAGAGCTGCATGCCAGACTCGGTCAAATGCCTTCTTGAAGTCTATGAACACATGATATAGATGTTGTTGGTGCTGTAGGTATTTCTCACAGATTATTCTGAGGTTGAAAATCTGTTCAGTGGTACTTCGCCCTGCCATGAATCCTGCTTGTTCTTCAGCTATGATTTGTTCAGCTTGTGGTTTCAACCTGTTGAGTATTATTTTCAGGAGGACCTTGCTGGGATGGCTGATGAGGCTGATGGTGCGGTAATTACCGCACCATGATCATCATCATCACCATTATCAAAGTGGTCCTGATTTGGCACTTTGCAGTCTGCTGGACCCTATGAACAATGACTAATCTTTAGTATTTTTTGTATTAATATAATCGATCATTAGTATTATACCATTATCACAGCAACAATGTGTTGAGTTTCTCGATAATGGTTAAAATAAGCCTACTTCCGTCCTGACAATTACGATGGTATATAAATTTGCATTAACAACCAGAGTGCCGCGGACCTGTATTAATTTCTCATTTCAGGTGCCTGTGGTGTGGATTAATTGTTTTATAGCTAATCACTCTTCTGTTGCAAATAACATTATTAGTTTTTGGTTTGCACGTGTACTTTTTTGCCGTTATGTATGAATCTGATTAGATGTTCTCATACGGTTCAAAAATCCGTAATTGTATCCGCAGTTAGACTTTAGATGTTTTTTTGAGATCTCAACAAGTAACATCGCATTGATGTTCGTTGGTGTGGCGACCCAGATTGGTACCCAGAATTGGTTCAACAGGTGGTTGTGTAGACGTTATGTCTATAAATAGTTGGAATAACCAGTCATATTTGTTTGTCTTAGTGCGTGCATTATGGAAGAAGGGAGAGAGAGAGAAATAGAGAAAGAGAGAGGAGGGGTGAGGTGGGGTGTGGTGGAATTAACGGTAGTTGTGTTTATTAAGATCGCTTCAATCATCTAGTTCATTTGAATTCATTATTTCATGGTTTGCATTTCAAACCCAAATTTAACGTGATTATGAAAAAAGACACCATATGAATAACTCATTAACACTATAATGGCTGGTAGGCCTGTGTCTGTGTTTCTGTTCATTGGCAGGGCACTGATGGACACAAGGATGTTGCGGATGTCTGGGTGGAGAGTTTCTTCATGTCTCTATTCCCAGTTCTGTTGTTCTGTTTGTTTATTGTCTTTTCCAGCAAGCTGATAAGACATTTTTAAAAAAAAAAAATAAAAAAAATAAAAAAAAAAAATTTTAAAAATTAAAAAAAAATAAAAAAAAAATAATTAAAAAAAAATTGTTAGATTAGATTACCAACAGGAGAGTCCAGCAATACTTTGGACAGTTTGATTCCGAGTTGAAAATCTACATCACTGAAACTGACCTTCCCTTGCAATTCATATGGCAGTAAAGGCTTAATTTGATCACATTCAAATAAAACATGCTGTAATGAGATGGATGCATCACAAACACACTTTACATCTTTACAGTGCTTAGTTTTAATGGCATTGAGCAAAATTCTGTTAGTCATCGTAAGCACAGCTCTTGAGTAACCATTTAATGGATTGTCTTGTTTCTTAAAGTCAAGAGTACTTTTCATTATATTTTCAATTTCATTTTGAATTTCTTTTGAAGATTTCATAACTTCAATGTATCGAGAATTTAATTGTAAAGCACCTTGTTTAGCCCCTTTATCTGCTAATTCATTATAGAAAAAACCACAATGTGATGGTAACCAGCAGAAAGAGATGTTTGTGCCATTAATGATTAAGCTGTGAATAATATGTCTAATTTCTATTATTAAATCTATTCTATTTTTATTATTTTGAGATTGTAATGCTTCTAGCACTGACATTGAATCAACACATATAACTATTTGAAAAATACTGATCTGAAGACTGGATATGTTTCTTAGTGCCATTAAGATTGCTATCAGTTCGGCTGTAAATATAGATATATTCTTGCCCAAGTAAAATGATTCGTTCATTTTTAAATCAGGAATAACATATGCTGCACCTGTTTCACCTGATGATAAAACAGAACCGTCAGTATACACTTTTAAATGCTGAGAATAAACAGAATCTATGTGTTCACGAGCCTCAGTTGTAACTAAGTTACTATTAACACTTTTGAATGTGTTGCAATAATGAATATCAAAATTACCCTTCATCATCTCCCAAGGAGGCATTGGTGAAGAAATATCTGTCTTAAGTCTTTTTATGTCCTCTACTGTAGAATCAATTAAGTCTTTAGTATATGTAGAAATCGTTTCTAAGAATCTAACATTTTGTGCTCGTTTTGGGTATTCTAAATCAGACCTAAACAACAACTCTTCATTAGTACTATTGCAAATATTATGTGCTCTTACGATATATTTAACACAAGCCAACTTTCTCTGTTCATCCAGGGGCATAATTCCTGCTAACATATAAGCTTTAGATGTATTTGTATGCACGGAAACACCTAAGGCTAATTTTATAGTCTTGCTATCTAGACTTTTCAACTTATTTAAATAACTCTTCGGAGCTGAAAAATATGCTTCCTGCCCGTACATTAATTTAGATCTGACAAGTGAAGTTGCTAAATGAACGAGTGTCTTTATATCTTGACCCCAAGATTTTGTACTAATCTCTCTATTCCCAGTCCACCTATATGTACCCAGTACCAAAACTCTAATGGACTGATGACCCTTTTCGCATTTTCCCCCAAATCCTATCCTATCCTGTCCCGTAACCCGGAGGTCGTAGGGGCACGACAGATGAACGTTTAACCAGCATACTCCATCTTTCTCTGTCCTCAGCAGTACTGATGGCTTCGCTCAGTGTCAAACTAGTCTATTCTCGAATGTTGTCCTCCCACCTCTTTTTCTGTCTCCCTCTTCTTCTACCTCCTTGCACTGTGCCTTGCAGAATAGTCTTTGCAAGGCCTGATGATCTGGTGACGTGGCCATACCATCGGAGTTTCCGTTTCTTCACCACTGTGAGCAGGTCATCGTGTTGTCCAATGGCTTGTGTATGGTCTGTTGAACTTCGTCGTTGATGATGTGTTGAGTAAAGGAAATGCCCAGAAGTCTTCTGTAGCACCTCACCTCCATGCTTTGTATTCTTCGTTGGAGATCTGCTGTGAGGGTCCATGCTTCGCAAGCATATAGGAAGATGGAGATGACAAGGGAGTGCAGCAGTCTTACTTTGGAATGTAGACTGATGGTCCTGTCTTTCCAAATGGGCTTCAACCTTGTCAGGGCAGCAGTTGTTTGTGTGATCCTGGAGAGGACTTCCTGTCGGGACCCATTGTCTGATACAATGGCTCCTAAATATTTGAAGCTATGCACTGTGTTGAGGGATTGGCCTTGGACTTTGATGTCCGTGTTTATGCCATTGGTGTTGTTGGTCATCATTTTGGTCTTCTCTGCACTTATTTCCATTCCATAAGCTCTGGAGGTGGTGTCAAGCCTCTGTACCAGCTGTTCAAGTTCTTGTTCCTCTACAGCCAATCCATCAATGTCATCCGCAAAACGAAGATTGGAGATTGCTCTACCCCCTATGCTGACTGTGCCTTCATGATCTGCAATAGCATCTGACATGATGCGCTCTAGGAAGATGTTGAAGAGTGTTGGAGAGAGTAGGCATCCTTGACGCACACCGAGTGTTGTTCTGAACCAGTTCCCGATGGCGCTGTGGTGGAGGACTGCACTGGTAGCCTTGTCATACAGGCTTTTGATGACTTCAATAATTTTAGGGCTGATGTTGTACACTTTCATTGTTGCCCATAGAGCTGCATGCCAGACTCGGTCAAACGCCTTCTTGAGGCAAGAAGGCTATGAACACATGATATAGATGTTGTTGGTGCAGTAGGTATTTCTCACAGATTATTCTGAGGTTGAAAATCTGTTCAGTGGTACTTCGCCCTGCCCTGAATCCTGCTTGTTCTTCAGCTATGAATTGTTCAGCTTGGGGTTTCAACCTGTTGAGTATTATTTTCAGGAGGACCTTGCTGGGATGGCTGATGAGGCTGATGGTGCGGTAATTTTCACTCCTGAAGGTTACCTTTTTTGGGAAGAGTGGTGACAAGCAACTGGGTCCATGGTATAGGCCACTCCCCACTCTGCCAGATCTTGTTACAGATAATGGTGAGGGCATCAATCATCGCTTCTCCTCCTGCTTGTAGCAGTTCGGCGGGTATGTTATCCTCTCCCGCTAAGTTCCCTTTCTTTAGTGATTGCACTGCTGCCTCAACTTCTTCATGGAGAATTGGGAGGATTTCTTCTTCTTCTCTGTTCTCGGGACATGCTAGAACTGATGGGTCTCCATTTGGTGTATGGTTGTAAAGGTCAGAGCAGTACTCTGTCCATCTGTCCAAGACTTCTTGTTCTTCTGTAAGGCATATGCCAGACCTGCTTTGGATCGTGGAGACTTTGGGCTGTTCGACACTTGTCATCCGCTTGACAGTCTGGTAGGCCTTCTTGCTGTTGTTCTTGTTAAGACTGTTCTCTATTTCCTGGCATTGATCTCCTATCCAGTTCTCCTTTGCTGTGCGCATGCCTTTTCGGATGTCATTGTTGATTTTTCGGTAGACATCAGCTCCCTGTGAGGTGTTCTTTTTCTTTTTTTATCTCTGATAAAAAAAGAAAAAGAACACCTCACAGGGAGCTGATGTCTACCGAAAAATTCTCTCTTCCTTTATCACACAGATCCAAAAGTTCAGGTGTGATCCACTGCTTCTTCTTTGGTCGGTGCTTGCCAAGGATCTTTGTGGCGGCATCTGTCACAGCTGAGTTGAAGGTGGTGGTCATGGTGTTGACATCTACTTCACCAGACCCTAAAATGAGCAGTGGTGCAAATTTCCCTCCAATTGTGGCCTGAAATAGTTCAGCCACCTCCAGGTCTTGCAGTTTGTCCAGGTCGAACTTCAGTCTAGTGCACTTTGTTGTATTTACTCTCTTCAAGTGGAGCCGGAAAGACATCATCACGAGATCGTGGTCACTTCCGATGTCTGCTCCTGGAAAAGTGCGTGTCCTGCCAATGTTGATGCTTGATCTGAAGCGTTTCTTGACCATGATGTAGTCGATCTGGTTGTGATGCTCCCCTGCCAAGTCCATCGTCTGGAGTTTTTGTGGAGACCAAGCTTGTTTGCCAGTACCAGATTGTTGTATCTGGCAAACAGAAACTCCAAGAGTCTCAGATCTCTGTCATTTGTCTCGTTGTTGCAGTGGGGTCCACATGTGTCTCCCCAGTTGTGGTGCACATCTTGGCCAACCTTGGCATTTCAGTCGCCTTGCACTATGACTATGTCCTTTTTTGGCACTTGGTCAAGGACCGCCTGTAGATTTTCATAAAAATCCTCCACTTCGCTGTCGTCATAGTCTGATGTTGGGGCATAGGCCTGGATGATGATGATGTTGAAAGGGGCTGCTCTCAGGCGGATGGTAATGAGTCTAGTGGAGACTGGGCAGCAACCCATGACAGTGGCTAGAATGTTCTTGTGGACCAAGAATCCAACACCGTGTTCGTGCCCGTCATCTCTACCACTGAAATAGAGCTTGTGGCCTTTGTCGGTCGTTGTTTCACCTAGGCCTTTCCAGCGCAGTTCGCTGATGCCTAGAACGTTCCATCGATAGTGGTCCAGCTCGTGGGCCAGTTCTTCTAATTTTCCTTCCGCAGTTAGGGTCCCGACATTCCAGATTCCTATGATGATGTTGTTTCTCGTGCGGATCTTGCTAAATTGTCCATCAGTAGCATACTTAACACCTCCGTCCTGGTGGCCAACGGAAGGCTCGGTCCTTGAGCCGGGCGATGTCTGATCCGGTATGGAATTAGTGGATAGTGTCATCATGTAGTGTTTCTTAGGCAAAAAAGACCTGGCTGTGCCCAATCCTCTCCAGGCTGTTGGCCACAGCCGAAATCCACGAATACAGTGTAGCTCGCCTTGGCCCTGAGCACGTGGTCGTTGAACCTGTAGTAGCGTGAGGTTCCTCCGCCCTGGCCGGTGACTTCTGTGTAGAAGACTTTCGCCCAGTGATGCCGTGCTAACATCACCCCTGTTAGTCGCCTCTTATGACACACCGTGAAACGTTGGGTCTATTCTATTTAATGCCCAAACCCGCAGGGCAAAATATCCTCATGAATGGTCGTCCCCAAGCCATTGGGCGCAGAGGTCGGCCGTGACTTCCCCTTCTTCAGTGATTGCACTGCTGCCTCAACTTCTTCTCGGAGAATTGGGAGGATTTCTTCCTCTTATCTGTTCTGGGGACATGCTAGAACTGATGAGTCAGTTTGGTTTGTGGTTGTAAAGGTCAGAGCAGCACTCTGTCCATCTATCCAAGACTTCTTGTTCTTCTGTAAGGCAAATATATGCCAGACTTGCTTTGGATCGTGGAGACTTTGGGTTGTTTAACATTTGTCAGCCGCTTCATAGTCTCGTAAGCCTTCTTGCTGTTGTTCTAGTTCAGACTGTTCTATGTTTCCTGGCATTGATTTTCTATCCAGTCCTCCTTTGCCGTACGCATGCCTTTTCGGATGTCATTGTTGATTTTTTGGTAGACATCATCTTCCTTTGATTATCACACAGGTCTAAAAGTTCAGGTGTGATCCACAGTTTCTTCTTTGGGCAGTGCTTGCCCAGGATCTCGGTGGCGGAATCTGTCACTGCCACGTTGAAGGTGGTGGTCATGCTGTGACATTTACTTAACCAGCTCTCAAAATGAGCGGTTTGAAATTTGCACTGTTCCTTACGAGAGACAAAAAATTAAAAAGGTTCTGTTCATAACCCAAATTGTTTGTGACCCGAGGCGTTCGTAACCAAAGGTTTCATAGTAAACAGCATCCATTATTATTACTATTATTATTATTGATTTATTATTGGATTACTGTACCACATAGTTATTGTGTGGAAGATTTGTAAAAGAGACGTCAAGTTCCATTATTACCTCAGACTCCATTGGAAGTACACCTATGTACCTCTCGGGCTTCACCCACACCATCTTTGTTTCCAATGGGTCAGCACTTTCTGTAACAAAGAAGTCAGCAAATTGATCATGGGTGATAGCAGTAGCACTAATGGTTAGGACTGTGGTTTTCTATGCCAAAATTCGAGAGTACAAACCCTGCAGAGGGTGAATATCTATGACTTTACATTACATTACATGATTATTGCTTTATGTCCATCAGTGTGCATGCCTATGAGGCATGTGTGACCAATATGTAATTAGATAATTTTTGAAATTAATTATGAGCTATTGATCTAGAGAGAGAGAGAGAGGGTCTGTGTTATTTGTGATATCATGTACTTTCTTAGTGTGTAAAGTGTACTTCGTTTATCTGTCCTACTTTTCCTCCCCACTGCATGTTGCTTCTTCTTTCTATCGTTTTCTTTTGTTTGGTTTTATTGATTTTGACGGACAAGACGTATCATCACCTCATTGGCCAACCCGACGCATCTTTTTGGTTTTATGACTGGACTGTTTATTTATTTTCTTTCACTTGTTTTTGGTGCCTGTCTTTCTTACCCCTCTAACTGTGTTTGTCGTGATTCTTCTCTTTGTGATTGTCGTGTTTCTCCCCCCTTTCTCTCTCACCCTCTCTCCGGATCTATTGCTCTCTCAAGTCAGTGGCAAAAGCGTGCAGAGTTTTGGTATGGGTTTGAATATTAATGGTGAACTGTGTTTCGCTTGTAAATATTGTTTGCGTATTTTTTCTCATGAGATCGGGATTATGACGCAAGACTGGTTTTGGTAGTAACGCATATATAAGTTTGTGTCAACTCTTTTCTGGTTAGTTAGATTGCTGGGTCTGAGAGAAGGTTGCGTCGTTTTTAGTTTATATGATATAAAAATTGTGCTCACCTGTTTAGAAAGATAGAGTTTAAATGTGATGTTCACGATTTGTAGAGTTTTGTGAAAGGCTTTTATTTTACCTGCCTTTGGTACCAGACGTTGTTGTCGCCTTTTGGATCTGTGTGGTTTTCCAAACGTCTTACAGCGGTCATAAGGTACTTATAGTTATTTTGCGTTTTGCATATGTTTTGTTGCTTTGTGCAAATGATTATGATCTTTATGATTTTCTTGCTTTAGTGACTGATTTTATGCCTTTTCTGCAAATTAATATTTGTTTCTGATATTCTTTAAGCTTTTGATTTTCTAATGCTTAATAGAATTCGTTTTGATTTAGAACTTGGTCTTTTGTCAGAAGAATTATTGAGGTGAACACTTTGTTCAGGCCTTGTAAATAAGGACAAGTCAAGTTTATTTGTTTTTAGCTTGTGGTCAGTCATAATGCGCTGATTATGCTGAACGTCTTGGCTTGATTAAAGCTAATTGTCGTCACAATTTGTCGGTCTAAGTTTTGACGAATAAGATAACTGTTTTGGTCTTTAATGAGGATAACGTTTTTTGTCAGATTATCGGCCTTGTTCGAAATGTTAACCCACTTGGGTATTTATAGCGTTTTTCCTTAAAGCTTTGCTGTTTTGGTCTCTGCAAAGGTAGTTAGCGACGTTTTGGGACTTCAGGTGTATTTCCTAGAATATGCTGTTAAATGTTTACGTATGTTTATTCATTTATAAACGTTTACTGAGCTAGGTCATCGACGAGTATTTCCTAGTTTAGGCATCGTACCGAGGCTCGTTGGGTGAACGTAGCCGAATTGTTTGTATTATTGAATTGACTAATGTTAGATGAGCATAGTCAAATTGTTTTGCGCCAATTGTTTTTGAGGCTTGAAAGAATAAACGTAGCCTAATCGTCGTGCAAGTTAAAGGAACATAAAGCGTTCGTTCCTTCGTTTTGTTCTGGCTTGGTTCCACGTAACTTTAGCTAAATTGTTGTTTATGAAATCAACTAAAGTATTTGTCTCTAAATTATTCTCCAGTATGTGTATTCTTTCCGTCTCACTGCTTTGATTGTATCTTGCATGAATAAGGGTTTTTGATACATTGTTTGGTACACTTGCTAATGTTTCTTGTGTTTATGTTTCTTTCTTTTCGCAGTATTTTACCACACACATCGTCTGGCACAAGAAGTAGTTCATAGTCACATATACAGAAATTAGTTGTCCCCATACTGATATGTACACACACATACGTATTATTATATGAGACGTTGATATTTTTCGTGAATGTTCTTTGACTACGAATAAATGAACTCTATGCTACTTCTGTGTTTCGTGTGCGTCATTACATGACCAGGCCCTAAATTAATACGAGGCGTTTGACGAGCGAATGGAAATAACCTTATCTAAATGGCGGCGATTACAGTAAAATACTTAGAGCCTCTCGTCACCCCCCTTTGAATTTAGGACTTATTACAATTTGTGGGATAGAGTTTTCTCTCGCTTGGTTCCTGCAGTACGTTTTGAATATGACTTGGTAGACGAATATCGTAAACAAGAATAATCTTTGTCTGTTAGTTGTTGCTCAAACAAGCATTTAGACAACAAGACTTTTATTCTGTTTTAATTGCGACCAACCTAGACCCAGCAACTACTCTTTAACCAGCTTCGCTAAGCCTTGCTCAGGTGTTCTTTAAATGAATAACCAGCTTCTGAGAAGAATATAACTTTCTTAGTTTTGGCCAAGTCTTGCAATACTAAGAACTGAACATTGATCTTATCATGGATAAGGAAGAGATAGAAGAGGAAATAGTCTCCCCCGTGAAACCCGAGTCGAAAGATGAGGTAGAAGATGGTGAAACAGAGACTGAGATACCAGTAGAACAGCCTGAAGATGTCACTAGATCCAAACGCGAACTTAAACCTACTGAGAAAGGCAAAGCATATAACCTGGAAATAAAGACAGAACTCTTTCGGTCACAAAGGTCTCTGCTGGTGAAGGCTATTGCTACGGCAGTGAAGGAACTAAGCGAAGACGAACCCAATCTAGAAAAACTAGCAAGGGCAAGAGTGCGGATTTCTCAGATGAGAAGTGAACTCGGAGAAATTCAAGAGAAGCTAGTTAAGCTAGGCGGTGGTGAAGTGACGTTAGAAGACTGGGAGAATGCTCAGATGCAAGCCCAAGAGGTTATATCTAACATAGTGTGTGCCGTGAACGAAGGGACTGTTGAAGTTCTTACAAGAACTAGTTCGCATCATGGTAGCAAAGCGTTTAGCCACCGATCGACCAAGAAAAGAGACGCCAGTGTTTCGTCTAGGGGATCTTCCGTTAGGTCGTCAGCTAATTCTAGCATAATCTCCACAGCTTCCCTCAAACTCGAGATAAGAATGAAGGCCGCTTCTCTCAGTGCTAGACGCGCAGGCCTAGCTTTAGAAAGCGAACACGCGAGACTGATAGAGGAGCTAGATGATCAGGAGAGTGCCAGAGTGGTTGAGGAAGAGGCTGCTAGAAAAAGACTAGAAGCTGCTAGAAAGAGAGAAGAGGCCGATCAAGAGGCTACTAGAAAGATAGCAGAAACTAGAGCTAAAATGCAGTTCGAGAGAAGGAAGAGAGAGAGCATTAGACAGCTAGAGTTGCTGAGAACAGACATTGAAATAAAGACTAATTCAGCCATACTAAGCGTGCTAGAACAAGCTGATGCTCACCCTCAGAATCCTCCCTTTCTCCCAACGGTAAATCTGCTAAACACTCACTTCCACCCTCAGTCTCCCACATCGACTACACTAGCTGCCCCACAGGCAAGTCCCTCCCTGATAGTCGCAAACACTAGCATGTTAGGAGGAAGAGGAGATGCTGCCGTGGAACATCAGCCCGGACAGGACCAGCCCTCCATGGGACACCCTGCTGCCATCACCACGGTGACTTCGAAGGCTACCGTAGACAGAGCTGCCGGCGACATCTTTTCAGCTTCCGCTCTCAGGGAGGACGGAGACGCCGTTCCCGCTTTCACGACTACTGCTACCGTCAGGGTCGTGAATGATGACCCCGCCGGAAGCCACGCCCTCTTCATTCCCCCCGCTACCGCTCGCCTGGAGAGCCACGGGAGGGGAGTGGGCACTACTGCGACCGTTGACGCTTCCTTGGATTGCGTCAGGTACATGGCCCGCACCTCTACAACGACCACCACAACGACCGTGTACTCTTTCGCGTCTTCTCCTAGGGTGTCGTCTCGTTATTACCAGACATCGATACCCTGGCAGCACCCTCCTGGTGTCTTCCCGAGTGCATCTTATGGGGATCAACGCCTCTCTGCGCATCTCGACACAGCTGCTGCTCGCAACTCCTACACCCTGCACGCTGACCGTCACCACAGGCTTCCGGAGATCCCAGAGCAGCAGGAGAGGCTTGCTTACCTGTCCGCACCAGCGGACCCCATGCCTTCCACCTACCAACCCCTCCCTCTCCGCTCTGAACACTTTGCAGAGAGACATTTGCGCCCAGAGGCAAAGATCTTCGTGCCGAGCCCTTATGGTTCTACATACTCCCCCACCTCGTGTCACCTCCCCAGAGTAGGTGTTCCAGAGAACGGTCCCACGAACATTGACTTTGATCGCATTGCGGCACCCAGAGGTTTTTACCCGTCGTCTTATGCCGAACCCAGATCTGTTCCAGCTCCGCTCCAGATGCAGTACACCTACACAGACTCACTTGCCCAAACGCTTTCGGACGCTCTCCTGCTGAATAGACTTCCCATGCAAGAACCGTCTATCTTCCACGGCGACCCGCTCCTCTATCCAACCTGGAAGATTGCTTTTTCCTTTCTGATTCAACGACAGAGGATAGCATCGGGCGAGAAACTCCTGTATCTCCAGCGCTACCTGGGAGGAACAGCGAAGGACGCCGTGGCTGGATTCTTCCTGCTGAGCGAACCCGAGGCCTACGACAAGGCAATGTCAGTTCTGGAAAGGAGGTACGGCAACAGTTACGTGGTCTCACAAGCTTTCAGGACAAAGTTGGACGAGTGGGCCATCGTTAAAAGCCGAGATTACTTGGGACTTAGACGGCTTGCAGATTTTCTACAGCAGTGTGCTGTTGCAGCCAAGGAGGTAGGAGGATTAGGGATCTTAGACGACGCCCAATACCTCAAACGTATTATCGGCAAACTCCCCGACTGGATGATACACCGCTGGTGCCGAAACGTGTCCCGGACGAAGATCGAACACGAAAGGTACCCCAATTTCGCTGAACTTGTAAACTTTGTGACACAAGAAGCCGACATTAGTAACGACCCCGTATTCGGCTCCGGAGCTTTCTCTCCAACGTCTACAAGGGTCACATCGCCCAACACACTCAGCGCGCCATTCAAGAAGAATGCCCTGTCTACCCGGTCGGAGACTTCCCTCTTCTGCGAATTCTGTACCCAAACAAGCCATAACCTGGGTCAGTGCGAAGGTTTCGCCAAGAAGCCCGTTGCCGAGAAAAGGACTTTCATCATGAAATCAAACCTCTGCTTTGGCTGCCTGATGAGTAAGGAGCACAAATCACGTCAGTGTGACAACAGAGAGGTGTGCGGGATTTGTAACAAAAAACATCCCACATGCCTACACGAGAAGGACTTTGTGTACATTAAACGAGATGGTGGTGAAAGTGGCCAAAGACCCGACAAGCGAGGGAATGACAACAGAGGAGGAGGTAACCAGAACATGGCCACAACTATAGCTACGAACGATTGAATTGATTGATTGAAAGCTGAATGCTGCATGTATTTTTTGGTTGTTGTTCCAATAAGCCTGCTGGTGTGATTGTAGAAATGTTAATGTTATTGATTTCGAATGTGTTAATTATCTGGACATAATTAAGGCCGGGTGTGTGCATGCCTATGAGGCATGTGTGACCAATATGTAATTAGATAATTTTTGAAATTAATTATGAGCTATTGATCTAGAGAGAGAGAGAGAGGGTCTGTGTTATTTGTGATATCATGTACTTTCTTAGTGTGTAAAGTGTACTTCGTTTATCTGTCCTACTTTTCCTCCCCACTGCATGTTGCTTCTTCTTTCTATCGTTTTCTTTTGTTTGGTTTTATTGATTTTGACGGACAAGACGTATCATCACCTCATTGGCCAACCCGACGCATCTTTTTGGTTTTATGACTGGACTGTTTATTTATTTTCTTTCACTTGTTTTTGGTGCCTGTCTTTCTTACCCCTCTAACTGTGTTTGTCGTGATTCTTCTCTTTGTGATTGTCGTGTTTCTCCCCCCTTTCTCTCTCACCCTCTCTCCGGATCTATTGCTCTCTCAAGTCAGTGGCAAAAGCGTGCAGAGTTTTGGTATGGGTTTGAATATTAATGGTGAACTGTGTTTCGCTTGTAAATATTGTTTGCGTATTTTTTCTCATGAGATCGGGATTATGACGCAAGACTGGTTTTGGTAGTAACGCATATATAAGTTTGTGTCAACTCTTTTCTGGTTAGTTAGATTGCTGGGTCTGAGAGAAGGTTGCGTCGTTTTTAGTTTATATGATATAAAAATTGTGCTCACCTGTTTAGAAAGATAGAGTTTAAATGTGATGTTCACGATTTGTAGAGTTTTGTGAAAGGCTTTTATTTTACCTGCCTTTGGTACCAGACGTTGTTGTCGCCTTTTGGATCTGTGTGGTTTTCCAAACGTCTTACAGCGGTCATAAGGTACTTATAGTTATTTTGCGTTTTGCATATGTTTTGTTGCTTTGTGCAAATGATTATGATCTTTATGATTTTCTTGCTTTAGTGACTGATTTTATGCCTTTTCTGCAAATTAATATTTGTTTCTGATATTCTTTAAGCTTTTGATTTTCTAATGCTTAATAGAATTCGTTTTGATTTAGAACTTGGTCTTTTGTCAGAAGAATTATTGAGGTGAACACTTTGTTCAGGCCTTGTAAATAAGGACAAGTCAAGTTTATTTGTTTTTAGCTTGTGGTCAGTCATAATGCGCTGATTATGCTGAACGTCTTGGCTTGATTAAAGCTAATTGTCGTCACAATTTGTCGGTCTAAGTTTTGACGAATAAGATAACTGTTTTGGTCTTTAATGAGGATAACGTTTTTTGTCAGATTATCGGCCTTGTTCGAAATGTTAACCCACTTGGGTATTTATAGCGTTTTTCCTTAAAGCTTTGCTGTTTTGGTCTCTGCAAAGGTAGTTAGCGACGTTTTGGGACTTCAGGTGTATTTCCTAGAATATGCTGTTAAATGTTTACGTATGTTTATTCATTTATAAACGTTTACTGAGCTAGGTCATCGACGAGTATTTCCTAGTTTAGGCATCGTACCGAGGCTCGTTGGGTGAACGTAGCCGAATTGTTTGTATTATTGAATTGACTAATGTTAGATGAGCATAGTCAAATTGTTTTGCGCCAATTGTTTTTGAGGCTTGAAAGAATAAACGTAGCCTAATCGTCGTGCAAGTTAAAGGAACATAAAGCGTTCGTTCCTTCGTTTTGTTCTGGCTTGGTTCCACGTAACTTTAGCTAAATTGTTGTTTATGAAATCAACTAAAGTATTTGTCTCTAAATTATTCTCCAGTATGTGTATTCTTTCCGTCTCACTGCTTTGATTGTATCTTGCATGAATAAGGGTTTTTGATACATTGTTTGGTACACTTGCTAATGTTTCTTGTGTTTATGTTTCTTTCTTTTCGCAGTATTTTACCACACACATCGTCTGGCACAAGAAGTAGTTCATAGTCACATATACAGAAATTAGTTGTCCCCATACTGATATGTACACACACATACGTATTATTATATGAGACGTTGATATTTTTCGTGAATGTTCTTTGACTACGAATAAATGAACTCTATGCTACTTCTGTGTTTCGTGTGCGTCATTACATGACCAGGCCCTAAATTAATACGAGGCGTTTGACGAGCGAATGGAAATAACCTTATCTAAATGGCGGCGATTACAATCAGACTCTTTGTCTATGACTTAGATATAAGACTTTTCAGGTCACCCTGCAGAGGATGAATGTCTATGACTTAGATATAAGACTTTTCAGGTCACCCTGCAGAGGATGAATGTCTATGACTTAGATACAAGACTTTTCAGGTCACCATGCAGAGGATGAATGTCTATGACTTAGATACAAGACATTTTAGGTCACCCTGCAGAGGATGAATGTCTATGACTTAGATACAAGACTTTTCAGGTCACCCTGCAGAGGATGAATGTCTATGACTTAGATACAAGACTTGTCAGGTCACCAGTGTTTTCTCCAGGTACTTTAGTTTCCTCCTACCCTTCAATAATGGTGTCGGATGCAGTCAATTTAAATAAAAAATACAAATCTCCCAAAAATAACATTTGATTTCCTTTTTGTTTTCTAATAGCCACTTTTATTTACACTACATGTTTGACAGATGAAAATGTGTTTGTGTATTGGTAGGAGTGCACTGACTGGGACGCTCTGCTGGATGGGTCGTCGCTAGGCGAAAAGGTCAACGTCATCCTCCTATGTCCAGTTCTGTATCGACATGTTGGTGCCAACTAAAGAGGTGAAGACTTACCCCAACAACAAGCCTTGGGTGACAAAGGAGGTGGCAGACGTCCTGATGAAGAGGAAGAAGGCGTTCAGTGAGTAGACTCCAGATAGATTGATTGATTGATAGTTGCTTTAGGTCCAGCGGACTCTTCCGAGCCAAAACAGGACCGAGACTCCAGATGACGTGAAGAAACTGCAGAAGGAAGTCAGAAGAGTGATCCTAAACAACAAGTGGAAGTTCAGGGACAAGGTCGAAGAAAGCTTCGCCTCCAAAAATCCTGTGAAACTGTTGAGCAACCTACAGACGATGAATGGCTATAAGCCGTGGAAGAGGGCCTTGAATGTAGAGGACCAGTAGAAGTGGGCCAACGACCTAAACATCTTCCATGCCCGCTTTGACACCACTGACATCTCACTGAGCAAGCGAGTACTGTGGCTGACCTGAGTGAGAGAGACAACAGTGCGGAAGCACTGAGGGAGTAAGAGGTGAGTCAGCGCTTTAGACAGGTCAGCCCCAGGAGTCCTTGTGGTCCAGTTTACGTTCCAGGAGCTGTACCCAGGAACTGCCATGACTCAGTGTTCACCATCCTGTTCCAGGAGTCGTTGGACACTGGACACATCCCACCCCTGAATGACTATCACCCCGTCGCTCTCACAAAACCCTCTCCCTCAACCGTCCATTCCTTTTAAGTACCTTGAGCGCATTGTCGTTCAACGACTGCTTGGATAAAACGAGCCCACTCCATGACCCCATGCAGTTCGCATACATGCCCAACAGAAACACCAAAAACACCATCATCATCGTAGTCCACTCTATCTTGACGCACCTAGAGAGGCCGAAGTCATATGCCAGAATTCTTTTCCTAGATTTTTCGTTACCTTTGAACACCATCCAGCCTCACCTAATGATGCGGAAACTGATGAAATTGAAAATGGAAGCCAACACCCTGATTATAATCAGATGGCAGACAGACTACAACGCGTTGTGATTAGGTCGTCCATCTCCCTGTAGGCATCTAAATACCTTCATAATAACACAGGGGTTCTTTATGGCTGAGTCCTATTCCCGGCATTCTTCATCCTCTACACGGCCGACTGTCCCTGTACCGCTGAAGACGCCCTCCAAGTGAAGTTTTCTGACGACATGTCCCTGACCGGCCTTATCACAACGAGCGAGAGCTCGTACCGCTGCGCCGTGGAAGAGCTCGTCTGGTGGTGTGACGACAACCATCTCCTCCTCAACGTCTCTAATACAAAGGAGATGGTTGTTGACTACAGGAGGAGCACTCCGAGACTCGACCCATTGGTCATTGGGGTGAAATGGTGGAGGTGGTGGACCAAAACAAGTACTTGGGCTCCATCATCTATAACAACTTGGACTGGTCCCCAACGCTCTGCAGCTCCTCAAGAAGGCCAACCAACGCCTATACTTTATGAGAAGGCTGAATGCCTTTAAAGTGAGCTTCATGGTGTTGGAGCTTTTCTACGGGGCGAAGGTGGAGTCCGTACTGACCCACAACAGTCTGTGCATCAACAGCAGCCTAAAAGAGCAGGTCAAAGGTCAGGCTGGCAGAGGTTACAAAGACTGCTGGCAATATTATTGGCAGACCTTCAGGCGCTCTTCAAGGCGAAAGCAGTAAAGCGCCTGGGGGCCATTCAGCGTGATCTAACCCATCCGCTGTGTGACTACCTGCTAGTGAAGACCTCATCCAGGTCTGGCAGGAATATCAGTTGCCGAGCGAGGACTGACAGGTTACGCGGGTCCCTTCTGCTGAGCGCCATTCGACTCACAAGTGTTATTCCTTGACTTTATGAAATCTGATCAGTTAGTCAGTCTGTCAAGCTCATAAATTTAGCCAATCAGCCATAGTGTTTGCCTACCTGCCTGCGAGTGTGTGTGTGTGCGTGTGATTTAATTGAGTGGGAAATAGCATGCCAGTGTGTGTGTGTGTACATGTGTGTGTGTATAATCTAGCATATAGTAGATATTTACAGTGTGTGTTTAATACAGTATTTGTTGTTGATATTGTGAAAACTGTGCATTGTCTTTATGTGTCTGGTACGTGTGTATGTATGAGTGTGTGTGAATTTTTAAAAGTCTTGTTTTGTGATTTGGCTTAGCATGTGATGTACATGGGAGGCATGTGTTGAACGCCTGTGGTTGGTGTTTGTGCATGGTGGAGCTGGTTTGTGATGGTGTGTTGGGTTGTATACGGGAGTGCACAGTGCAAGTATGTTTGGGATGTGGGATAGTAGTTGTTTTATTGTATGTGTTGCATTATTCATTTTTTTGTTTCTACATGTCATTTAGAAAAAAAAATATATATGTTACATTTACTATATTTGTGCAGTTGAAAGGCAAATGTCTACGTACATTTCATAGACCAATAAAGTCTCAGTCTGGCAGTCTGTCAGTCTCTTGTATCATGTGAACGTGTATGTTGGTTACAGATCACCACTTGAAGTCTGATTTAATAATAAGGCACATTTAGCATCCATTTATTTATTGACTTATTTATCTTTAATTATAAAACACAAGCACAGATTTTAATCATTCAAACCTGAATTACTATGGGGCTTACACCACAAAACATTCCCCTAATAGGAAATGTTCCTGTCACATGCATGTAGCATAGCTCACAGCCTATCCTACACTTTAGGTTAAAAAAGTGGAAACTGTACAGCAGCCAAGCCACAATCACAATACAGATAACAACATGGCAATTATTTATAAGTATAAAACACTACTGCTAAGAATAAAACACTAATATACTTACTGTATCCCTCTGTGTCACTGTCAGGCTCTGTCTTCACTTTACACAGTTCTGAGTCATGTGGCTCCTGAAATCAATAATGAGAATATATTACTTTACAACAACTATCGGTACATTTGGATTACTGTACCACACAGTTCAAGTGTTAAAGATTTGTATAAGAGACACCAAGCTTGATTATTACCTCAGGCCCCACTGTGTGTACATCAATATATGCCTCTGACTTCACCCACACTGTCTTTGTGTCCAATGGCCCACTGCTTTCTGTAACAAAAGAAATCAGCAAACACATCATGGGTGAGTGCCATTGTGGATAATAAAACTGAACAGTAGTTGTCACTGACATCCAAAGTCCTGTGTGGATCACACCAACTCGTTATCACTAAACAGTTGTCACTGACATCCAAAGTCCTGTGTGGATCACACCAACTCGTGATCACTAAACAGTAGTTGTCACTGACATCCAAAGTCCTGTGTGGATCACAACGACTCGTGATCACTAAACAGTAGTTGTCACTGACATCCAAAGTCCTGTGTGGATCACACCAACTTGTGATCACTAAACAGTAGTTGTCACTGACATCCAAAGTCCTGTGTGGATCACACCAACTCATGATCACTAAACAGTAGTTGTCACTGACATCCAAAGTCCTGTGTGGATCACACCAACTCGTGATCACTAAACAGTTGTTGTCACTGACATCCAAAGTCCTGTGTGGATCACACCAACTCGTGATCACTAAACAGTTGTTGTCACTGACATCCAAAGTCCTGTGTGGATCACACCCACTCGTGATCACTAAACAGTAGTTGTCACTGACATCCAAAGTCCTGTGTGGATCACACCCACTCGTGATCACTAAACAGTAGTTGTCACTGACATCCAAAGTCGTGTGTGAATCACACCAACTCGTGATCACTAAACAGTAGTTGTCACTGACATCCAACGTCCTGTGTGGATCACACCCATTCGTGATCACTAAACAGTAGTTGTCACTGACATCCAAAGTCCTGTGTGGATCACACCAACTCGTGATCACTAAACAGTAGTTGTCACTGACATCCAAAGTCCTGTGTGGATCACACCAACTCGTGATCATTAAACAGTAGTTGTCACTGACATCCAAAGTCCTGTGTGGATCACACCAACTCGTGATCACTAAACAGTTGTTGTCACTGGCATCCATAGTCCTGTGTGGATCACACCAACTCGTGATCACTAAACAGTAGTTGTCACTGACATCCATAGTCCTGTGTGGATCACACCAACTCGTGATCACTAAACAGTAGTTGTCACTGACATCCAAAGTCCTGTGTGGATCACACCAACGCGTGATCACTAAACAGTTGTTGTCACTGACATCCACAGTTGTTGTCACTGACATCCATAGTTCTGTGTGGATCACACCAACTTGTGATCACTAAACAGTTGTCAGTGACATCCATAGTCCTGTGTGGATCACACACACACTTGTGATCACTAAAAGGTACACTTCAATGAAAATTGTTCTTGACACTTGTGGAATTAAACATTGGTTCACTGGCACATAAGGCAAGTTATTGAGCTCACAGCCTGTAATATACTTACGTGAGATCTAGAGAAGCAAAACTGTAAAGCATTTCAGCTACAATCACTATATAGTTTTACACACACAAAAAACAAAAAAAAAATGACATAAAACAAAACAAACAAAACTAAACATGACAAGTATTACTATCAGGGTCTCCATTATCCTGAGATTGGGCATAATAATACCTTAAAACCCTCAAAATCACAATTGGTACAGAAAACATGCCTGAAAAACAATCTACAAGCTGAAAAGATCATGAATGCATTTTTATAAAATTAACACGGCCATGCGACTAAAAAGTTATCTCGATGTTCATTGGTTTATCTTTTGCACTATCAACCAATCCCAAAGCTCCTAAATCATCTCGCTACGCTTAGGAAGTGTCATCATAGTTTGATGTGACGTAGGTTTGTGATGCATCATGTGCCGTGGTTACTTCCCTTGTTTCACTATAAAACTATCAATCATGGTGTTCTTCCATCAGCTTTTTTCCCACTCCTTAAAATGCTTAACAAGGAGAGGAAAGAAAATCCTTTAAATTATAAAATGAAAGTGATTCCAGTCCTTAGATTGACAGCAAATGGGTTGCCCTGTCTATTATACGCTAATATACTTACCATATTCCTCAGTGTCACAGTCTGGTTCTGTCTTCACTTTACCCAACAGTGGGATATGTGGCTCCATCATATCACTGTCTGGTTCTGTCTTCACTTTACACAACAGTGGTATATGTGGCTCCATCACGTCATTGTCAGGTGCTGTCTTAACTTTACACAACAGTGGTATATGTGGCTCCATCACGTCATTGTCAGGTGCTGTTTTGCTTCCTGATTCTTCCTTTATGTTGAACTCACTGCCAGTCATGTTAGCAGTACCTCTGAAAATCTGTTCACTGTTGCTGTGAGAAACATGATGGCTTTCTCTTCCTGCAATTTCTAAACAAAACAACAGTTTTCTTGTGAATATTGCCTGACAACCAGCTTAATGATGAACTGAAAACCATCTTTTCCTCTCACCTAAATATTACAAATGATACAGTAAATAAACCTCCAAAGGGCAATCAAGGATGAACAAAGAACTGGTCTATTACTGGTTCAGCACCCAGGATTCACTGCACAGTCCACACACAAGGTCAGGAAAAAACAAACTATTTTGTTGGTGTGAGGGTGTAGGTGTGCTTATTTTAATCCGTTTCTGAGATACCATTCTTCAAGGAGCGCTGATGTTAACATTTGCCACCACTTTGTGACATCTCAAATGAAAAAAAAAAAGTACATTGTACTAAAATACATTTTAAAGCACCCCCCCCCTCCCCCCTCAAAAAAAAAAAAGGGAGCCTTTCAATT
>CM072522.1:59949852-60015645 GCA_036898135.1 Oncomelania hupensis | reverse complement strand
ACACCACAATGCAACTGAGATGTTAAACAAAAAGTGGTTGGTGTGCGTGTGTGTGTGTGCTTTGTTTTTTGTGTGCGTATGAATGTGCTTTGTTTTGTGTGTGTGCGTGTATATGTGTGTGCTTTGTTGTGTGTGCGTGTGTGTGTGTTTTATTGTGTGTGTGCGCGTGTGTTGTTTTGTGTGTGGATGTGCTTTGTTTTGTGTGTGTGTGTGTTTGTGTGTGTGTGTGTAAGAGTGCGTATTAGAAGATAATGATACTATGCACAACATTGCAACGGTTTAAGATTTACAAACAAACAAGCACACACACAAAAAAAAAACACACACACAAAAAACACCAAAAAACCTTGTAAGCACTATGGTCTATAGGCCCCTACAGGCAAACTGACGATCTTGGCGATTGTGCTTCAATTTCAGTTGTAGACGCTTAGCTGCAATGGCCTCACTATTTGTAAATAAAGAAGCTACGGTTTACGGATATTATTTCAAATGTTTATTTTTATACACAACGCGGTCCCTGTAAGCAATGAATAACTAACTCTAGCGCTTCGTGCTAACAGATCATCAACAGGTCCTTTGTCAACTTAGCGGTAAGGTCACCTTTTTTAATGTTACAAGCCACAATGCATCTGAACAAACGGATATTTCACTATTTTATGTTTTGCACGCCGCTCTTCATCACAGGCCGATCTTCATCACAGGCCGATGACGTTTCCTTATTAATTAGTGAAAATAGGCGCAAGCCTCGTTCATTTTAATAAAATAAAACAACTTAATTAATTAATTAATTAATTAATTAATTAATTAATTAATTAATTAATTAATTCGTTCTTATTGGGCACTTTTACAGCTCAAGGGCTGCACAAGGTGCTGTTGATACAGTATGTAGCTCAAGGTGTTGGTTGATACAGTATGTAGCTCAAGGTGCTGGTTGATACAGTATGTAGCTCAAGGTGCTGTTGATACAGTATGTAGCTCAAGGTGCTGGTTGATACAGTATGTAGCTCAAGGTGCTGGTTGATACAGTATGTAGCTCAATGTGCTGTTGATACAGCATGTAGCTCAAGGTGCTGGTTGATACAGTATGTAGCTCAAGGTGCTGTTGATACAGTATGTAGCTCAAGGTGCTGTTGATACAGTATGTAGCTCAAGGTGCTGGTTGATACAGTATGTAGCTCAAGGTGCTGGTTGATACAGTATGTAGCTCAAAGTGCTGGTTGATACAGTATGTAGCTCACGGTGCTGGTTGATACATTATGTAGCTGAAGGTGCTGGTTGATACAGTATGTAGCTCAAGGTGCTGTTGATACAGTATGTAGCTCAAGGTGCTGTTGATACAGTATGTAGCTCACGGTGCTGGTTGATACATTATGTAGCTGAAGGTGCTGGTTGATACAGTAGAGTAGCACAGGGCAAGAGGCCTACTGGGGGTCAAACGCCAATCCCCAATATTTATGAGATCATGTGATGCAACGAGTTATGTCTTGCTTTATAAGATTCCTCCCACTACCAGCACTTTCACGCCATAAAGAGGATTGAAGCAGACGAAGCGGTACGTTTTTTCAGTTCCACTTGTTTGTATTCGCCTTGTTTATAGTAATTTCATACTTCCTTCAAGTTCGATGCCATCGTCTAGATAACGAATAAAACAAAATGTCTCTCTGTTTCGTTGTTAGAGGGATCTGTCAGCCTTCAGCCAGAGCTGTTATATCTAAAATAGTAAAGGTTTGTCCACTACTTTCTATAGATAAGTAATAAGCCAGACTGAACGCCCACGGTGACATCGGGGTAAGACGCCTACCTTGGGCCTTTGCCCCATATACAAGGCTTCTTGCCCCCTTATTGTTTTGAATGAAGAACTGACTAGGAGTTCACATAGAACACTGCTTAAATACGTGTGTAAGCAAACATGCAAAATAAATGATTAAGTACAAATTTTGTACTTTATCATTTATTTTGCATGTTTTCTTTGAAACTAAGTCTGACAGAAGCGTTTTAAAATTGCCTACAGACATGACGAGAACTTACAAAAAAAAAATATGACCAAGACAACTTGTCGGCAGCACTAAAAGCTGTCAGCGATGGAGTTCCACTCATTCGAGTCAGCAGAGTTTGGCGTTCCGACACATACACTTCGGCAACATCGAAACAAGGCAGTAGCTGAACCTGGGGTTTTAAATTTTGGCAGATACCACAATACCCTTTCTCCCAGGATAGAGTGGCAGCTGAAGGCTCATGTTGTGGGCATGCAGAGACGACTACATGGACTCAGAATGCGGGATATGCAGCGCCTTGCGTTTGATGTTGCAGAGAAAGCTCACGTCAGCCACCCATTCAACGCAGAGTCACAACCTTAACATTTGGCAGGCTCAAGCAACAAGCATCGCTCGTGTTGCGCGTTTTTTTTTTGTTGTTTTTTTAAATTGAACGGTGTTTCATATTTTTAAAAGGAAATAAACTTAGTTTACACAGATACTGCAGAGAAATCAATACAAGAAGGAGGAAAAGGACAATGCCAAGGTCACTATAGCAACACAAGACCATCGAACACATAAATACATAAAATATTCTGCATTTAAATACAAACAATATTATTACTACATAACTAATAACAATCAACAGATCTACATGTTCAAAGGGAGGGAAGATTAATGATCTCATCCTTTCTCTCACTTACAGTTACATGTCTTCTTTGACTTCTATAAAGAAGTTCTTAACGCTCATGACTACCCACCCTCGGATCAGGAGTGTGTCCTCTTTCAACAAAGTTGTGGTCCTGATTCGGCTCTTTGTAGTCCGCTGGACCCTATAAACAATGACTAACTAACACACTCAAGGGTAGAAAATATGGATGAAACTGGACTAACAACAGTGCAGAATCTGGCAAGATCATGACTTCAAACTCTTGTGTTAACTTAATGTCAGAAATGTTTGTTTGTTTGTTTTTTTTGGTTTTTTTAACTGGTTCCTCTTAATCGTATTTAAATCATGGACCGATTTTAGGGACGCGTACTTTTGTGTTTGTACATTTATCAGGCGTTTCATTGTTGGGTTTTAATGTGGCCTGTGGCCTTGAAATGAACAATGTATTGTTTATTCAATAAAATGTCTTAAGTCTTATGTCTTATGTCTTATGTCTCTCTCTCTCTCTCTCTCTCTCTCTCTCTCTCTCTCTCTCTCTCTCTCTCTCTCTTCCCTCTCGCTCTCTCTTACATTTCCGAGCGCGATCACAGCTAATGCGTTCTATTTTCAGAGAGGGCACTTTCCAAACAAAGTTGGCGAGTTTGAAAAATCCGAATCCATATTTAGAATGCTATGGAGGGTCAAAAATTAAAATCCGAAGGGTCTACCCTAGTCTTGTTTTGCCTTATGTTACCGTAAACAGAATTATTATTATTATTATTATTATTATTATTATTATTATTATTATTATTATTATTATTATTATTATTATTATTATTATTAATATTTGTAGTTGTTGTTGGTCTTATTCCTCACTGGAAATTGAGTCTTTGATTCTGTCTATCTTTTTGCCTCTCTGTCCGTCTGTCTGGCTGTCTGTGTCTCTCTGTCCGTCTGTCTCCCTCTCTTTCTCTCCCTCCGTTTATTAGGATTATATTTGTATGCTAACGATTTAGAAAGTCAAATATTTCATTCACCAATTGACTTTAATCTCTCTCTCTCTCTCTCTCTCTCTCTCTCTCTCTCTCTCTCTCTCTCTCTCTATCTCTCTCTCTCCCCTCCCCGCGCCCCCTACGCTCCCCGGTCCCTCCTTAAGCAACTTTTGTGAAATTAAACTAAATGGTTCTTGTTAACAGTTTTATAATAAGTATAATTAGTTTCCTTATTGCGAAGTTCTTTTTTTAAATTTTGAAAAGTTTGGCCTTTGTATATGATTAAACTAGACTAGACTATAGTGGGGCAGATTGGCTCAATTTTTCATAAGAATCTTTCACTTGATGATACAAGCACCAAATTTGGCACAAATGATGTTCAGGACCTACTTTTCAAGAAAAGTACGATCTCCAGCTGAAAATCCAAGATGGCTGCCACTTTTCAAGATGGCCACCATGGCGAACTTCTATCAGTGCTATTTGCTAAGTGGAACTTCAATATGCATTATTTCTAAATGTTCTGAACATTAATCTGGGTGTATTTTACCAAATTGAACTTATTTGTATGTCTTGAATTCAAATAAGGCCACTCTTTTGCAAGGTGGCAGCTGTTAAATGGCTGTAAATATGTTTTTTTTTAAACCAAAATCTTGCTTTGTAAGCTGTGCTGTCAAAACTTAAAGGTCCATGATTATGTATTTCATTGATGATGTGCAGGATGTGCCAGCGCGGGAGGGCCGAACCAAGGGTGACGGGGCTTTAGTCACTTGGAAGGTGTACAGATCGCACGGGATCTAAACGGCGTTGGATGAACGATCGGGCTAGGTTTAGGCACCAGGTGCCTGAACCTAGTTGCATCCCATACATCAATGTGCTTAGATGTTTTGTACAGTTAGGCGGTAAAAGGATAGCCCCTCGGCCTTTAACTGTATATGCAAGATGTCTGCGAACAACCCATTAAGTAGTGGAGCCAAAACTGACTGGGGAAAGTGTTGCCTCTGTCAGACAGACACGAAAGAAGAGCTCAAGTCTCCTCCAACACGTTATGCATGTAGCTCTGATGGCTATTCCATGATAGCCATAAACATACCTAAATTTCAGGCAATCAACCTATTGCCAATCAAGCTAGATCCATCTCGTCTGGATGATGGAGATGGCATTGAGGATACACTGAGGCGAAACAATGCAAAGTATCACAAAAACTGTAGCCAAATGTTCAACAACAGCAAACTTGAACGTGCCACTAAGAGAGCTGCTGAAATCGAGAACAACCCTGACATATCACAATCAAAAATGCGAAGAACTAGCATGGAAATGGAACAGTGCTTCCTATGTGACAAGAAGGAACCAGTGTCAGAGCTGCGACAAGCCATGACCATGCAGCTGAACGAGAGGCTCAACGAGTGTGCTCGTAATCTCAGTGATGGCAAACTTCTAGCAATATTAAGTGGCGGAGATGTTGTGGCCCTGGAACTTAAATACCATTGTTCTTGTCTAACCGCTCTGTATAACAGAGAAAGGGCACACATTGGTCAAAAGAACAAAGAAACACTTGAGTCCTGCCAAGAAAAGGATATCTTCCCCTTGGTGTTCTCTGAACTCCTGACCTACGTCATGGAGAAAAGATACAGCACTGATGAGCCAGCAGTATTCCGACTTGCTGAACTACTAAGTCTCTACAAGGAGAGACTTCAGCAGTTTGGGACAGACATGCCTGATGTCAACTCGACCAGACTAAAAGAAAGGCTGTTGTCCGAGATACCTGAACTAGTAGCCTACAAGAAAGGGCGAGACGTGCTTCTAGCATTTGAAAGAGACGTTGGTCCAGTCTTGTCAGAAGCCTCCTCATACACTGATGCGATAGTTCTTGCTAAAGCCGCCAAGATACTTCGAAGACACATGGTTGAACATAAGTGTAAGTTTGAAAGTAGTCTCCATGAGAATTCAGTGTATGATTCCTTGCCGTCAGCTTTGCTTCAATTCGTTTGCATGATCGAGCATGGGGCGGACATAAAATCACAGATCAGGTTTGGGGCGACTACAACTGATCTGGCAATGGCTCAACTCCTTCAATACAATTGCTTTGCCAAGTACAAAGAAGGTGCTACCACACAACGGCATTCTAGAGAAAGAGAGACTCCACTTCCAGTCTACATTGGGATGTCTGTTCATGCTAAGACCAGAAAGAGAGATCTTGTGGAAATGCTTCACAACCATGGTCTTAGTATCCCATATGATAGAGTGCTTGCAATATCAGCCCAGCTGGGAGAAGCAGTTATAAGTAGATATGTTGAGGAAGGTGTGGTTTGCCCTCTCAAGCTGAGGAAAGGCCTATTCTGTACGAGTGCTATGGACAACATAGACCACAACCCATCATCCACCACGGCGACCTCATCATTTCATGGAACCAGCATCTCAATCTTCCAACATACAACACCAGATGATCAAGGAGAAGTTCGAGAATCAGTTCTTATCAAGAACAGCAATGTGAAAGTCCCAGAACTTCCCGACTCCTAATCCTACACAAATGTCCATCCCGCTTTCTTTGCCAAAAAAAATCCATCTCCTCCCAAGAGCAATGTTACATACACATCCCTGCCACGTCTCCTCCTAACAGATGAATTTGAATGGCTGCAGAAGGTGAGTCTCACACAGGAAGTACACGATGAGGTCAATATCACTTGGTCAGCCCACCACGCAGAGAAGAAGCGAGGTCTTGAATTTGATGTTAGCATAACCTCACTCTTACCTCTTCTTCGTGATGAGGCCCATTCTGTTGCCACAGTGAGACATTGTATGGACAAAGTCAAGGACGCTATTGCGCACCTCAATCCAAACCAGGTTCCTGTGATAACTGCAGACCAGCCAATCTATGCTCTTGCCAAACAAGTCCAATGGCACTGGCCTGACCGGTATGGCGAGGACAGTTTTGTGATAATGTTTGGTGGACTCCACATAGAGATGGCTGCATTTAGGTCACTTGGGACGCTGCTCCAGAATAGCGGATGTACAGGTGCTCTCACAGAGGCTGGGGTGGCTTCTTCCGGAACTGCAGACTCGTTTCTTTCTGCATCCAGTGTCACTAAAACACGCCACATGCACGAGGTCACTGCATGCTGTCTCTACCTGCTCAGAAAGGAAGCATACAACTACCACTGTGCAGAAGAGAACGAAGCCCTGGATTTTGATGACTGGTGTGAGGCACGGAGGAAAGTGAGCCCCCAGTTTCAGTTCTGGGAGCTTGTCCTGTCAATGGAGTTGGCTGTGTTCTCATTAGTCAGGTCTTTCAGAGAGGCTAGCTTCACATTGTACTGCGAAGCCCTATCTGCTCTTATGCCATTCTTCTTTGCAAACAACAATGTGAACTATGCTAGATGGCTCCCTGTTCACCTCAGAGACATGGTCTCCTTGGAAGACACTCATCCTGCGGTGTGCCATGAATTCCAACTTGGCAAGTTTGTGGTCCACAAGACTCACAGGGAGTTTTCTGGCATAGCCATCGACCAAGCTCATGAACAGGCTAATGCAGTGGTCAAAGGTGATGGTGGTGCCATTGGCATTACTGAGGATCCATCTGCACTGAGACGATGGATGGTGTCTGGACCAGAGGTTAGTCAGCTGGTCAACCAATATGAGTTGGCTTCCCAGGCCAAAGCAGGGAATGAGGATATCAGACATCATGAGCATACCATCCAGTCTCAGAAGTCATTCATTGACAGGGTCAAGAAATTGAGTGGTGCAATGAAGGACCTTGGCAATCCTTTCCTGGAGGAGTCCAAGGACCTTCTTACACTGGACACAAAGATCATTGCACATCCCAGTGCTGCAGAGCTTGTTGGTAGTCACTTTGAGAAAGGCGAAGCTGCCTTTAAAGACTTCTTCAATGGTCTAGGTGATGAGGATTCCTTCTACAAGCCGATCAAAAAGAACAAAACTGACTTCTTCAACCAACAAGCAGCTGTAGCTTCCAGAGACAAGAAGAATCAGGTACTGAAAAGTGACTGCAACCTGTTCTCACAGCTGTTCATATCATGCCAAGCACGAGAGTGTGATCTTTCAGAATTCTTCAAGCATGAGAATCAGTCTTTTCCTGCAGCACTGAGTGACACAGGGAATCTCTATCCTGGAAAGAAGTCTGACCTTGTCGGCATTCTGGAAGATATCATTTCTGTTCCTGAAACTCAGCCTGACTGTGACACTATCATAATTGATGGTTCTGCTCTTGTCCACTCGCTGTCTCCAAAGACATCAAACAACTTTGAAGAATATGCTGTTTGTGACGTAGTGCCTAAGATCCAAAACTATTCATTGAAGTATGAGCGAACAGATATCATTTTTGATGTATACAAGACATCAAGCCTCAAAGCTGAAACGAGGTCAGCGCGTGGCAAAGGAACTCGGCGCAGAGTGACAGACAAAACCAAGCTACCGCCTATCTGGTCGAGCTTCCTCAGAGACAGTGAGAGTAAGACTGAGCTATTTGGCTACCTAGCAGACAAGATTGTGTCAATGTGTCCCAACAATGTTGTAGTTGTGACCAAGGGTGAACAGGCCTTGTCAAACAAGACCATCAATCTTGAAGGCCTAAGTCCTTGTAAACATGAAGAAGCTGACTCCAGGATATTCACACATGCTCTGCATGCAGCCAAGCATCAGAAAAAGTCTGTATTGGTCAAAGCATGTGACACAGATATTCTGGTGATCGCAGTCAGTGTGTTTGCAACTCTTCAGGATGCAGGTCTAGAGACTATGTGGGTTGAATTTGGTCAGGGTCAGGCCATCAGATGGTTTCCTGTTCACGATCTGGTAGACAGTCTTGGTCCAGAGAAAGCTATTGGTATGTGCTTTTTTCATGCCTTCACTGGCTGTGATGTGGTGTCAGCCTTTCGAGGTAGAGGCAAGAAAACGGCATGGCAAACATGGGCTGTTTGCCCTGAAGTGAGCCCAGTCTTCAAGAAGCTCAGCCAATATCCACCTACCATAGAAGATGCCGACCTCAAAATCCTTGAAAAGTTTGTTGTCACCATGTATGACAAGCACAGCAACACGACCAAGGTTGATGAGGCAAGACTGCACTTGTTCGCTCGAAAGCAGAGATCTTACGATTCTATTCCACCAACCAGTGCATCTCTCACTCAGCATGTTAGACGTTCTGCCTTCCAGGCAGCTTGTATATGGGGCCAGGCAACAGTGTGTGAAATGCAGCCTGAAAGTCCTGCCAATTGGGGCTGGCATAAGAATGGTGAAGACTGGGCAGTTTTGTGGTCAACACTCCCACCCATTGCTCAGTCGTGCCAGCAGCTGACGAAATGTCGCTGCACAGGTCAATGTCTGGGACCATGCAAATGCTACCGCTACACACTGAAGTGCACACAACTGTGTTCCTGCAAATGCACGGAGTAAAAGGACTGGTCAAGGGTAAATTCAAGCAAGCCAATTCAGTCTGTAGCTGTATTGAAAGATAGCTAGCACATGATATCACATCATTAAGTTTACCCGAGCAGTCTTTCGTCATCCTGTTTTTCGTCATAAAATTGTCATTATATCATCACAGTATTAGACAAATATGATACTAGGAATGCAGAATTGGACTATATGTATCTGAAAACATATATTTGCATGAATAGATCATAGAAATTGCATCATGACATTAGCATTTATGCTAAATTCTACTGTACACCTATGTCAGAGGCGGCCATCTTGAAAAATGGTAGCCATTTTGTTTCTGAAGTTGGAGATCGTGCTTTTTTGCAACAGTAGGTCCTGTTGCACAATCGTGCCAAATTTGGTGCTTGTATCACCAAGTGAAAGATTGTTTCAGTAATCTGCCCCACTATACATGTGTGTGAGTGACTGAAGGGAATACTGTTGATAAGATTAATGCCCACATCCTTTTTCTTGGGGCAATAACACAATGTATTGGAATGTGAATCTCTCTCTCTCTCTCTCTCTCTCTCTCTCTCTCTCTCTCTCTCTCTCTCTCTCTCTCTCTCTCTCTCTCTCTCTCTCTCTCTCTCTCTCTCTCTCTCTCCTTTACATTTCCGAGCGATCACAGCTAATGGGTTCTATTTTCAGAGAGGGTACTTTCCTAACAAAGTTGGCGAGTTTGAAAATCCGAATCTATATTTAGAATGCCAGGGGAAAAATGAAAATCCGGAGTGGCTAATGTCGACGTCGTTCTACTTCTTCTTGCATTAATCTGCCAAAGTCATCGTTGTGAAGGTACTGCAGATTGTTGTCGTTGTTCGTATTCTTTCTGCTGACTGCGGTCTGTCTGCTGTGGACTGTTGGTACTTGTATAGTTCAGTGGCCCTGCACCAAACTATAGCAGCTGTCCACACTGATTGTCAAATTCAAACGTGCTTCACAATAGTGCCAAAGTGGTGTTTACAAAGTACGTGTTTGTCACACTGCAGCTGTCTTGTTGTTGAACGTTTTGGACGTAGCTGTGACAGGAACGCTGATGTAAGTTGGTGAGTCTGCTTGTTCATCAATCTTCTGAAATCTTATCCCTCACTGGAAATAACGTCTTTGATTCTGTCTGTCTCTCTGTCTCTGTCTGTCTGTCTGTCTCTGTCAGTCTGTCTCTTTCTGTCTCTCTGTCTCTGTCTCTGTCTCTGTCTCTGTCTCTCTCTCTCTCTCTCTCTCTCTCTCTCTCTCTCTCTCTCTCTCTCTGTATAGTGTAAGTGTCGTACAGTAATCAATAGCACGTCTCTCTGTATAGTGTAAGTGTCGTACAGTAATCTATAGCACGTCTCTGTGTATAGTGTAAGTGTCGTACAGTAATCTATAGCACGTCTCTGTGTATAGTGTAAGTGTCGTACAGTAATCTATAGCACGTCTCTCTGTATAGTGTAAGTGTCGTACAGTAATCTATAGCACGTCTCTCTGTATAGTGTAAGTGTCGTACAGTAATCTATAGCACGTCTCTCTGTATAGTGTAAGTGTCGTACAGTAATCTATAGCACGTCTCTCTGTATAGTGTAAGTGTCGTACAGTAATCTATAGCACGTCTCTGTATAGTGTAAGTGTCGTACAGTAATCTATAGCACGTCTCTGTATAGTGTAAGTGTCGTACAGTAATCTATAGCACGTCTCTCTGTATAGTGTAAGTGTCGTACAGTAATCTATAGCACGTCTCTCTGTATAGTGTAAGTGTCGTACAGTAATCTATAGCACGTCTCTGTATAGTGTAAGTGTCGTACAGTAATCTATAGCACGTCTCTCTGTATAGTGTAAGTGTCGTACAGTAATCTATAGCACGTCTCTCTGTATAGTGTAAGTGTCGTACAGTAATCTATAGCACGTCTCTCTGTATAGTGTAAGTGTCGTACAGTAATCTATAGCACGTCTCTGTATAGTGTAAGTGTCGTACAGTAATCTATAGCACGTCTCTCTGTATAGTGTAAGTGTCGTACAGTAATCTATAGCACGTCTCTCTGTATAGTGTAAGTGTCGTACAGTAATCTATAGCACGTCTCTCTGTATAGTGTAAGTGTCGTACAGTAATCTATAGCACGTCTCTCTGTATAGTGTAAGTGTCGTACAGTAATCAATAGCACGTCTCTCTGTATAGTGTAAGTGTCGTACAGTAATCTATAGCACGTCTCTGTATAGTGTAAGTGTCGTACAGTAATCTATAGCACGTCTCTGTATAGTGTAAGTGTCGTACAGTAATCTATAACACGTCTCTCTGTATAGTGTAAGTGTCGTACAGTAATCTATAGCACGTCTCTGTATAGTGTAAGTGTCGTACAGTAATCTATAGCACGTCTCTCTGTATAGTGTAAGTGTCGTACAGTAATCTATAGCACGTCTCTCTGTATAGTGTAAGTGTCGTACAGTAATCTATAGCACGTCTCTCTGTATAGTGTAAGTGTCGTACAGTAATCTATAGCACGTCTAGTTCCACGCTGACTCATCCCAGGCTCAGGCCCAGAGTTAATTTTATCCGCATGACGTCAACGTTCGGGTTTTAACGACATTAACACTTTAGCCTTGTTGTCGATTGGAATGAAGGACACTTTCTGTCCGTATATATCTCCCCCCCTCCCCCTCCTTTTCTCTCTCTCTCTCTCTCTCTCTCTCTCTCTCTCTCTCTCTCTCTCTCTCTCTCTCTCTCTCTCTCTCACTCACACTCTTTCTTTCTTCCTCTCTTCTTTCTTTCTCCATCTCTCTGTCTCTCTCGTTCTCACTCTCTCGTTCTTTCCCTCTTTCTCTCTCTGTCTCTCTCTTTCCTTAGACAAGCTACCAACATAAATTGATTGATTGATTGATTGTTGCTTTAGGTCCAGCGGACTCTTCCGAGCCAAATCAGGACCGGACAACCCCCGATCCGCATAAAAGATCTGCTGAAACAACCCTAGTGGGAAAATTGAATGCCCTCTACCGGCCAGTCACTTTACAATAAAGACATCCCACGCAGGGGACGGCTGAGGCTTTACCCCAACTACTCAAACCCCTGGTTACAAAAACAAAATAGAATACAAACATCATTATAAATTATCAACAAAACATATACATATAAAATGCCTATATTGCTAAATAATAACATCATAGGAAGCCCAAGTGACCACCCGGCAGAAAGCGTCCAACACTCCCAAGCTGATCCAACAGACCTCATACACAAACAAGGAGTCTTGTCCAGGAAGAGTTTTCAAGAAAAAACGTAGGTCATTGATCTAGTGAAGAAGAAGATAGTATAGCAGAGTGATAGGACAGAGCAGGAATGGGAAAGAGTAAATGAGGAAGACAGCGACAGAGGGAATTTAAAGCACTAAATTTCCAGAAAGTGGGGACACTATTTATACTGAAACCCCCGGCACTCCAACGGGGGTATTGTTGCCGCAGTGAATCGGTCATGCCTATAAAGGACCAACATAAATAGTAAGCCTACTACTTTCAAAAGCAAATATGCTTCTTACCTTATGGAATCAAAACAAACGTTGCTTTCATTGTACATGTCACAAAATAACAATTAGGATTTGTCATTATACATGTCACAAAATAACAAACCAACCCTTCATGGTGGAATGTGACTGTTATATTTATTATCTCTATTAACCAACCCTTCATGGTGGAATGTAACTGTTCTATTTATTATCTCTATTAACCAACCCTTCATGGTGGAATGTAACTGTTATATTTATTATCTCTATTAACCAACCCTTCATAGTGGAATGTAACTGTTATATTTATTATCTCTATTAACCAACCCTTCATAGTGGAATGTAACTGTTATATTTATTATCTCTATTAACCAACCCTTCATGGTGGAATGTAACTGTTATATTTATTATCTCTATTAACCAACCCTTCATGGTGGAATGTAACTGTTATATTTATTATCTCTATTAACCAACCCTTCATGGTGGAATATGTAACTGTTATATTTATTATCTGTAATAATTAACCCTTCCATTCCCTAACACCTAATTAAATCTTAAAATTATTTACAAAATCACTGCAATGATGTAGCATTATTTACTTTCTGTTTATTTTATGGGGAACGCCCAGCCGGAACATACTCTTCTATTTGTGTGTGTGTGTGTGTGTATGTGTGTATTGTATGTGTATGTGTCCTCAGATAACTGTACAGAGAACTGTTAACCGGTTATGTGGGGACATTTTATAAGACTATATATATATATATATATATATATATATATATATATATATATATATATATATATATATATATATATATATATATATGTATATATATATATATATATATATATATATATATATATATATATATATATATATATATATATATATATATATATATATATATATATATATATATATATTTATATATTTATTTATTTATTTATTTATTTATACACACATACACACACACCCATATACACACACACCCATACACACACACACACCCACACACCCACCCACAAACGCACACACACACGCAAGCACACACATTCACACAAACATACACACGCACCACCCATTAAAAAACACATACCTTTTTTTTTTAAATCACTCACCTCTCCTCCTCCCTCACCCTCCCCACACACACATCAACAAATCTCTAATCAAAGAAACCGAGCTTCTGGAGAATCAATGAAAGCTTTTGCTAACCTAGCACTGACATCAAAACTTATGTTATCAATACAATCCATAGTTTGTAAATCAGTTGGCAGAAAAGGACGACTAATTATAACTAAATTATTACTATTATTACTACTGACGTACTGTACATGTATTACCTACCTGCTTCAGAGATAACAGTTTCATGACATATGCAGGGTTTGTTACCGTAGGGCAGTAGCGTAGTTAGTTAGTCATTGTTTATAAGGTCCAGCGGACTACGAAGAGCCCAATCAGGACACCAACGTGGTTGACAGGGGACTCACCTGTGATCCGTATAAAAGATCTGCTGAAACAACCCTAATGGTCAGAGGGGCCGGGTAGCTCAGTTGCTAAGAGCGTCTTGCTAGTAACCGAAAGGTCGCTGGTTCGAATCCCGGATTGGTCAACGTGTGATCATAATATATATTTTTTCCCCTTTACCAACAGTATAAATCGGTCCAGTAGTCACCTATATGCGAAAGTGTCGTGTGACTATAATCTACAAACAACCAACAACCCTAATGGTAACACTGAAGGCACACCACCAACGGTCACTTTACAATAAAAGCATCCCATCCAGGGGACGCTGAGGCTGTACTCTCATTTATTGAACCCCTGTTTACAAAAACAAAATAGAATACAAACATCATTATAAAAATATGAACGAAACATTTACATATAAAATGCCTACATTGCTAAATACCCAAGCTGTCCCAACAGACCCCATACACAAATGAGGAGGTTTGGGAGAGTTATCAAGAAAAAGCGATAGGTGACTGGTCTAGCGAAGAAGATAGTACATTGGTTGAACGGATTAGGAACGAGAAAGAACAAATGAGAATGACAGAAACTGGTAATGTAAAGCACTACATTTCCACAAAGTGGGGAATACTGTTATGGTTACGGCACAAACTAGAAATGTGTTTTTGTATTCAAAGCTTTCAACTGATTTATTCTTCACAAACTAGGCGCTGTATGAAAATAGTAATAATAATAATAATAATAATAATAATAATAATAATAATAATAATAATAATAATAATAATAATAATAATAATAGACGCTATTCGCGCCTTATTTCATCAGACTTAAAACGCGGCGATCTGTAATCAACATACACAGACAATGCTGCATACACTACAAACACACTCATTACTCAAACGTGTGTTGTAAAAGCTATTAAGTCGCTATTAATAGACCTAGACCACAGAGTATAACATTAACATTATGCTCTGTGCCTAGACGGAAAGGAAATGGAATTTGTATTTGTGAGACTACAGATAGACTGCAACCAATACCATTATCTGAAGTAAGATTTTCTCCGAGGCTAGTAGATCTCCATCTCCGTTAGGGAGGTGTCTCTTTGTTTTGTTTTTTTCTACCATTGTGAATGCTTGTTAAAAGGTCCCAATTCGAAGACTTTGTTTACATTTGGCCAAAACAGGCTTACCCTAAACTTCGCATTGTTATGACATTGAACAACGATAAAGTGGGCTTTCGTTGCTCAAGCCAACCGCTAAAGTTTGAATTTGCCATTTCGGTTCTGACAGAGTGATTTCCCCTGATTAAACGGTACATCGAAATACCATAGTCGGGTGACCTTTGACCCTATCCTTTTCCGTCTATGCTCCTACCCTGTGGAACAAACTCCCATGCAGCTTTCGCCAATCTCCATCTCTTGACTCTTTCAAAGCCCAAATGAAAACCTATCTCTTCCGCTTACACCTGTAGAACATCCTCTTTTGCGGACACCCTGTCGCGCTGACATCTGAAATGTGTGTGTGTGTGTGTGTGTGTGTGAATATGTGTGTGAATGTGTGTGTGTGAATGAGTGAATGCGTGTGTATGTGGATGCATGTGCATATGCGTGTACTTGTCTTAAAATTGTTTTGCTTTTTAAATGAAATTTGATCCCTCTTAACTTGTTCTCCCTGTGAATGAAATTAGAACTGCTATTATTATTATTATTATTATTATTATTATTATTATTATTATTATTATTATTATTATTATTATTATTATTATTATTATTATTATTATTATTATTATTATGTGAATCACAAATATGTTTTCTTTTTAAACCAGATTAATGCCATTACACAAGCTTTTATTCTTTTCATCTGGCCTGTCATATGTTGTAACGTTGTTTAGTTATTCAACGATTATTCTGCTGTATTTCACCACCTTTTACACTTTACATCTTAGATGAGGTATTGTTGATCTGCCTCTTTTGGTATTAACGTCCATCTCTTTTATTTTTTCTTTGAAATTACTCATTTATTTTATAAGTTGATTGATTGATTGACTGATTTTATACTTTTATTTGTTGGTTTGTTACATTCACTAGGTTTACATGTTATCTTGTTTTTAAATGCAGAATAGATTTATTATTGTGTGTATCTGTGTGTGGCTGCATGTGATCAAGCGCTTTGTAAAGCATTTTATGTTTGAATTGCGCTATACAAAATTTATTATTATTATTATTATTATTATTATTATTATTATTATTATTATTATTATTATTATTATTATTATTATTATTATTATTATTATTATTATTTAAGAAAACACTCATGCTCTTTGAATAACTGAGGCCACTGGTACTGAGTATTAACTGTGAGGGAACAACCAAGCTGAAGACCCTTTCTTTGGTGTCTGGGGTAGAGTTGGGTCTGTTTTATCAACCTAAAATGAACGCCATTGTTTTTACGCCTTCTGTCTCTTACCGCTTTTGGTAGCTGCTATTTTTAGCTCCACAATGTTGGCTGGCTAGCTCACTGCTGTTGCTATTAATAGGCACAAACATTAAGGCGTTTAATCAATTAAAAAAAAAAAGATCGGATGTTTTCAGTGGGGAAAAAACTCACTGTGAATGTTAAAAGTATCTTTGGAGAGGGCGTGGTCAACGTAGGCCCCTTTAAACGGTTGCAAAGAATGCTTTTAACTTGCAATGCTTACGGCAATGAATTGTGCTGAATAATGGAATGTTACGACATACAATTTTACAATCTCTTAAGTGCTTTCCTAACGCAAAATCTCTACCCTCCAACACCCTTCTGTTGCAATGATCAACAACAACAACAACAACAACAACAACCAACAACAAACATACACGATGTTTGATGTGAAAGAATGAATGAACATTGAACGTCTACACCCGCCATTGGCGATACGGCAGACAAGGATAACCATCCCAGAGAAGGAGGGGTAGCTAGGGACCGACATCAACACTGAACCACCAGAGCAATCATACTGCTAAGATGATAGAAAAACAGTTCTTTGTTGTTGTTTTTTCTGTCCTTAATAAGGGCCTGCCTACGTTGACCATGCCCCCCTTCTCCCTCCTCCTTTCTACCTCCCATCTTCCCTCCGACAGGTTCTTTTAACATTCAGTGAAAAAAGCTTAGCAAAAACACACACACGCACCTTCACACATACACACATATACACACGCACACACACCCACACCCACACTTACACACACACACACACACACACACACACACACACAAACTAACTAGTACTCTTTGCACTGATAAACGGAAGTGAAAGCCAAGCTTAGGGATGTAACCATGCAGTAGTAATAAAACACGTCATCCGACCGCAAACTTTGGATGTTTGTGGTAGATATCGCAACAAATGTTTTTAAAATGTCTTGTTATTTATTTTAATTTTATTTTATTTTATGACATGTTTGTTTTCTGGGTTTTTTTTTTTTTGGGGGGGGGGGAGGGGAGGGGTGTCCGAAGCCCCTGGAACCTCACCCCTCACCTCTATCCCTCCTAGATCCGCCCCCTGTACGTTCATCTGTTGGGTATCTCTCGTCTCCTACGTAATCTATCTCTGGCCTCCTATTCCCGACCTTATGTACCAGCCTGAAGGTGAAGCTTTAACTTCTTACGCTTAATCTCCTCCCTTCTAGCACTCTCTCTCTCCTGACCTCCTCCCTCTCTCTCTTCTCTCTTTCTCTTTTGTGCAAAACATAGGTACACAAACTACAGGATAGTTTGTCAATAAGTGGTGAACACTATAGAGGAAGTGATATAGAGAGAACTTATAGATGTATGTAGAGTGTGTAAGATAAGAGAAGAGAATTGAGAGAGCGAGAGATAACGGAGAAGAGCGCGCACGTGTGTGTGGATGTGTGTGTCTATTGGATTTGATCATTCTGTTTCTACTATATTCCAGTCAGTATTATTCCTAGTCTTGTAGGAGTGTGTCAGCAAGTGGATGGTTGCGCGAAGGTGTGGTTGGCTTTTTTATTGTGTTTAGTATAAATAAAATTATGTGTGCCAACATCAAAGTGTATTCCTCGTGCTTGTCCCTGGCGAAATAAAGTTCTGTTATCTGTTATCTGTTATATTTTATACTTTTACTCACCCGGCCTGTTAATAGTCTTGATGATAAGTTTAATAATATCCTTTGTTCACAACTCAAAACAAGAAGAAGAACTGTTTCTATCTGCCAATGAGTTCTTCCTGTGTAAAGGCTACAGCAGTGCAAAGGTCGTTAACACAACTTTCACGCCCTGAATCGTGGAATGTTTAGTTACGTCCACCGCGGGCACAACACCAAATTATGTCTCGCGCAAAATTAAGCAACATGGTAGGTGTATCAAAATGAATGCCTTAACATAGGATATCACCAGACTTTCTTGTTCTAAAGTTTATATCTAGCCGGTATCTATTTCTATAGTTTTAAGTTAATTTATAAGACGTCGATATCCTATCCTATCCTGTCCCGTAACCAGGAGGTCGTAGGGGCACCACAGATGATCGTTTAACCATCATACTCCATCTTTCTCTGTCCTCAGCAGCCCTGATGGCTTTGCTCAGTGTCAAACCAGTCCATTCTCGAATGTTGTCCTCCCACCTCTTTTTCGGTCTCCCTCTTCTTCTACCGCCTTGCACTGTGCCTTGCAAAATAGTCTTTGCAAGGCCTGATGATCTGGTGACGTGGCCATACCATCGGAGTTTCCGTTTCTTTGAACAGAAGTCTTCTGTAGCACCTCATCTCCATGCTTTGTATTCTTCGTTGTATATCTGCTGTGAGGGTCCATGCTTCGCAAGCATATAGGAAGATGGAGATGACAAGGGGGCGCAGCAGTCTTACTTTAGAATTAGACTGATGGTCCTGTGTTTCCAAATGGGCTTCAACCTTGTCAGGGCAGCAGTTGTTTGTGCGATCCTGGAGAGGACTTCCTGTCGGGACCCATTGTCTGATACAATGGTTCCTAAATATTTGAAGCTATGCACTGTGTTGAAGGATTGGCCTTGGACCTTGATGTCCGTGTTGATGCCATTGGTGTTGTTGGTCATCATTTTGGTCTTCTCTGCATTTATTTCCATTCCATAAGCTCTGGAGGTGGTGTCAAGCCTCTGTACCAGCTGTTCAAGATCTTGTTTTTCTCCAGCCAATCCATCAATGTCATCCGCAAAACGAAGATTGGAGGTTGCTCTACCCCCTGTGCTGACTGTGCCTTCATGATCTGCAAGAGCATCTGACATGATGCGCACTAGGAAGATGTTGAAGAGTGTTGGAGAGAGTAGGCATCCTTGACGCACACCGATTGTTGTTCTGAACCAGTTTACGATGGCGCTGTTGCGGAGGACTGCACTGGTAGCCTTGACATACAGGCTTTTGATGACTTTAATAATGTTAGGGCTGATGTTGTACACTTTCATTGTTGCCCATAGAGCTGCATGCCAGACTCGGTCAAACGCCTTCTTGAAGTCTATGAACACATGATATAGATGTTGATGGTGCTGTAGGTATTTCTCACAGATTATTCTGAGGTTGAAAATCTGTTCAGTGGTACTTCGCCCTGCCCTGAATCCTGCTTGTTCTTCAGCTATGATTTGTTCAGTTTGGGGTTTCAACCTGTTGAGTATTATTTTCAGGAGTACTTTGCTGGGATGGCTGATGAGGCTGATGGTGCGGTAATTTTCACACTCCTGAAGGTTACCTTTTTTTGGAAAGAATGATAAGTGACTGGGTCCATGGTATAGGCCACTCCCCACTCTGCCAGATCTTGTTACAGATAATGGTGAGGGCATCAGTCATCGCTTCTCCTCCTGCTGGTAGCAGTTCCGCGGGTGTGTTGACCACTCCCGCTGACTTCCCTCTCTTTAGCGATTGCACTGCTGCCTCAATTTCTTCCCGGAGAATTGGGAGGATTTCTTCTTCTCTGTTCTCGGGACATACTAGAACTGATGGGTCTCCATTTGGTGTATGGTTGTAAAGGTCAGAGCAGTACTTTGTCCATCTGTCCAAGACTTCTTGTTCTTCTGTAACGCATATGCCAGATTTGCTTTGGATCGTGGAGACTTTGGGCTGTTTGACCTTCGTCAGCCGCTTCACAGTCTGGTAGGCCTTCTTGCTGTTGTTCTTGTTTAGACTGTTCTCTATTTCCTGGCATTGATCTTCTATCCAGTTCTCATTTGCTGTGCGCATGCTATTTCGGATGTCATTGTTGATTTTTCGGTAGACATCAGCTCCCTGTGAGGTGTTCTTTTTCTTTTTTATATCTCTTCGTTTATCACACAGATCCAAAAGTTCAGGTGTGATCCACGGCTTCTTCTTTGGCCGGTGCTTGCCAAGGATTTCAGTGGCGGCATCTGTCACAGCTGAGTTGAAGGTGGTGGTCATGGTGTTGACATCTACTTCACCAATCCCCAGAATGAGCAGTGGTGCAAATTTCCCTGCAACTGTGGCCTGAAATAGTTCTGCCACCTCTGGGTCTTGCAGTTTGTCCAGGTCGAACTTCAGTCTAGAGCACTTTGCTGTATTTACTCAGTTCAAGTGGAGGCGGAAAGACATCATCACGAGATCGTGGTCACTCCCGATTTCTGCTCCTGTAAAAGGTGCGCGTACTGCCTATGTTGATGCTTGATCTGAAGCGTTTCTTGACCATGATGTAGTCTATTTGGTTGTGATGCTCCCCGCCGGGACTGTGCCATGTCCATCGTCTGGAGTTTTTGTGGAGACCAAGTGTGTTTGCCAGCACCAGATTGTTGTATCTGGCAAACTCCAAGAGTCTCAGACCCCTGTCATTTGTCTCGTTGTTGCAGTGGGGTCCACATATGTCTCCCCAGTTGTGGTGCGCATCTTGGCCAACCTTGGCATTCCAGTCGCCTTGCATTATGATTATGTCCTTCTTCGGCACTTGGTCAAGGACCGCCTGTAGATTTTCATAAAAATCATCCACTTCGCTGTCGTCATAGTCTGATGTTGTGGCATAGGCCTGGATGATGGTGATGTTGAAAGGGGCTGCTCTCAGGCGGATGGTAATGAGTCCACTGGAGACTGGGCGGCAACCCACGACAGTGGTTAGAATATTCTTGTGGACCAAGAATCCAACGCCGTGTTAGTGCCTGTCATCTCTACCGCTGAAATAGAGCTTGTGGTCTTTGTCAGTCGTTTTTTTTTCACCTAGGCCTTTCCAGCGCAGTTCGCCGATGCCTAGAACGTTCCATCGATAGCGGTCCAACTCGTGGGCCAGTTTTTCTAATTTTCCTTCCGCAGTTAGGGTCCTCACATTCCAGGTTCCTATGACGATGTTGTTTCTCGTGCGGATCTTGCTAAATTGTCCATCAGTAGCATACTTAACACCTCCGTCCTGGTGGCCAACGGATGGCGCGGTCCTTGAGCCGGGCGACGACCGATCCGGTATGGAATTAGTGGATAGTGTCATCATGTAGTGTGTCTATCCTCTCCAGGCTGTTGGCCACAGCCGAAATCCACGAATACAGTGTGGCTCGCCTTGGCCCTGAGCACGTGGTCGTTAAACCTATAGTAACGTGAGGTTCCTCCGCCCTGGCTTGTGACTTCTGTGTAAAAGACTTTCGCCCAGTGATGCCGTGCTAACATCACCCCTGTTAGTCGCCTCTTACGACACGCCGGGAAACGTTGGGTCTATTCTCTTTAATGCCCGAACCCACAGGGCACGTCGACACCTCACAGTATAGTTTTCACGTACGGCTCGTACTTCGCCAGGATATTGAACGCCACTCTTCACGACGACACAACAGGACCTAAATAACATATTATACATATAGCCTAGGCAACTCTGCTTCAACATATCTGTAATAAATAATGTTATCCGCCACACATATAGCCTAGGCAACTCTACTTCAACATATCTGTAATAAATAATGTTATCCGCCACACATATAGCCTAGACATCTGTACTTCAACATATCTGTAATAAATAATGTTATCCGCCACACATATAGCCTAGACAACTCTGCTTCAACATATCTGTAATAAAAAATGTTATCCGCCACACATATAGCCTAGACAACTGTACTTCAACATATCTGTAATAAATAATGTTATCCGCCACACATATAGCCTAGACAACTCTGCTTCAACATATCTGTAATAAATAATGTTATCCGCCACACATATAGCCTAGACAACTGTACTTCAACATATCTGTAAAAAAATAATGTTATCCGCCACACATATAGCCTAGACAACTCTGCTTCAACATATCTGTAATAAATAATGTTATCCGCCACACATATAGCCTAGACAACTCTGCTTCAACATATCTGTAATAAATAATGTTATCCGCCACACATATAGCCTAGACAACTCTGCTTCAACATCTCTGTAATAAAAAATGTTATTCGCCACACATATAGCCTAGACAACTCTGCTTCAACATATCTGTAATAAATAATGTTATCCGCCACACATATAGCCTAGATAACTCTGCTTCAACATATCTGTAATAAATAATGTTATCCGCCACACATATAGCCTAGACAATTTTGCTTTAACATATCTGTAATAAAAAATGTTATCCGCCACACATATAGCCTAGACAACTCTGCTTCAACATAATCTGTAATAAATAATGTTATCCGCCACACATATAGCCTAGACAACTCTGCTTCAACATGTCTGTAATAAATAATGTTATCCACCACACCTATAGCCTAGGCAACTCTACTTCAACATATCTGTAATAAATAATGTTATCCGCCACATATATAGCCTAGGCAACTCTACTTCAACATATCTGTAATAAATAATGTTATCCGCCACACATATAGCCTAGGCAACTCTACTTCAACATATATGTAATAAATAATGTTATTTGTCACACATATAGCCTAGGCAACTCTACTTAAACATATCTGTAATAAATAATGTTATCCGCCACACATATAGCCTAGACAACTCTGCTTCAACATATCTGTAATAAATAATGTTATCTGCCACACATATAGCCTAGACAACTCTGCTTCAACATATCTGTAATAAATAATGTTATCCACCACACAGATAGCCTAGGCAGCTCTACTTCAACATATCTGTAATAAATAATGTTATCCGCCACACATATAGCCTAGGCAACTCTACTTCAACATATCTGTAATAAATAATGTTATCCGCCACACATATTGCCTAGGCAACTCTACTTCAACATGTCTGTAATAAATAATGTTATCTACCACACATATAGCCTAGGCAACTCTACTTCAAAATATCTGTAATAAATAATGTTATCCGCCACACATATAGCCTAGGCAACTCTACTTCAAAATATATGTAATAAATAATGTTATCCGCCACACATATAGCCTAGGCAACTCTACTTCAACATATCTGTAATAAATAATGTTATCATATAGCCTAGACAACTCTACTTCAACATATCTGTAATAAATAATGTTATCATATAGCCTAGGCAACTCTACTTCAACATATCTGTAATAAATAATGTTATCACATAGCCTAGACAACTCTACTTCAACATATCTGTAATAAATATTGTTATCATATAGCCTAGGCAACTCTACTTCAACATATCTGTAATAAATAATGTTATCATATAGCATAGGCAACTCTACTTCAACATATCTGTAATAAATAATGTTATCCACCACACATATAGCCTAGACAACTCTACTTCAACATATCTGTAATAAATAATGTTCTTCGCCACACATATAGCCTAGACAACTCTACTTCAACATATCTGTAATAAATAATGTTATTATATAGCCTAGGCAACTCTGCTTCAACATATCTGTAATAACTAATGTTATCATATAGCCTAGACAACTCTACTTCAACATATCTGTAATAAATAATGTTATCATATAGCCTAGGCAACTCTACTTCAACATATCTGTAATAAATAATGTTGTCATATAGCCTAGACAACTCTACTTCAACATATCTGTAATAAATAATGTTATCATATAGCCTAGGCAACACTACTTCAACATATCTGTAATAAATAATGTTATCATAATTATAGCCTAGGCAACTCTACTTCAACATATCTGTAATAAATAATGTTATCCACCACACATATAGCCTAGACAAATCTGCTTCAACATATCTGTAATAAATAATGTTATCCGCCACACATATAGCCTAGACAACTCTACTTCAACATATCTGTAATAAATAAAGTTATCCGCCACACATATAGCCTAGGCAACTCTACTTCAACATATCTGTAATAAATAATGTTATTCGCCACACATATAGCCTAGGCAACTCTACTTCAAAATATCTGTAATAAATAATGTTATCCGCCACACATATAGCCTAGGCAACTCTACTTCAAAATATATGTAATAAATAATGTTATCCGCCACACATATAGCCTAGGCAACTCTACTTCAACATATCTGTAATAAATAATGTTATCATATAGCCTAGACAACTCTACTTCAACATATCTGTAATAAATAATGTTATCATATAGCCTAGACAACTCTACTTCAACATATCTGTAATAAATAATGTTATCATATAGCCTAGACAACTCTACTTCAACATAACTGTAATAAATAATGTTATCATATAGCCTAGGCAACTCTACTTCAACATATCTGTAATAAATAATGTTAGCCACCACACATATAGCCTAGACAACTCTACTTCAACATAAGTAATAAATAATGTTATCCGCCACACATATAGCCTAGACAACTCTACTTCAACATATCTGTAATAAATAATGTTATCATATAGCCTAGGCAACTCTGCTTCAACATATCTGTAATAAATAATGTTATCATATAGCCTAGACAACTCTATTTCAACATATCTGTAATAAATAATGTTATGATATAGCCTAGGCAACTCTACTTCAACATATCTGTAATAAATAATGTTATCATATAGCCTAGACAACTCTACTTCAACATATCTGTAATAAATAATGTTATCATATAGCCTAGGCAACTCTACTTCAACATATCTGTAATAAATAATGTTATGCACCACACATATAGCCTAGACAACTCTACTTCAACATATCTGTAATAAATAATGTTATCCGCCACACATATAGCCTAGACAACTCTACTTCAACATATCTGTAATAAATAATGTTAACCGCCACACATATAGCCTAGGCAACTCTACTTCAACATATCTGTAATAAATAATTATATCCGCCACACATATAGCCTAGGCAACTCTACTTCATTATATCTGTAATAAATAATGTTAACCGCCACACATATAGCCTAGGCAACTTGTCAGCAGATTCAGCTGCTGTGTAGACCTTCATTCTTCCTTTGGTTTGATTTTTGTATTTTCGATTAGGCATTCCACCTTGTTTTCCGTCTGGGATCTTTCGTCATTTGTTTCATTCATGCGTCATTGCATGTTATTGACGTCACCGTGTGCGTGTTTCCTGTCTGGATTACGTCAAGATGTAGTCGTTGGTTTGTACTTGGTCAAGCCGCCATCACCATCTTTTCAGTTCTTCATATTTGTTTTAGTCTTCAGTCTAATCTACGTGTTAGTTTTAGTTCTTTTTGATCAGCACGTGTGCCTTTAGTTCAGCTAGTAATTTATCAGTGTAGTTTTAATAAAAGTTGAGTTTTTATTCCGTGATTCATCGTCTTCTGATTTCTTCGTCCGTAGATTTAATTTCGACCTTCATCTTCACCTCTAGAACTACACCCGTGTGCCTGTGTATGTATATGTTTGTGACACAACTCTACTTCAACATATCTGTAATAAATAATGTTATCCGCCACACATATAGCCTAGGCAACTCTACTTCAACATATCTGTAATACATAATGTTATCATATAGCCTAGGCAACTCTACTTCAACATATCTGTAATAAATAATGTTAACCACCACACATGCCTCACAGGGCAATTCCTTTGCGAAAAATCAACTCTGCTTCCTCGTTCGGGGGTCCGACATGGGTGTTGTTCCTGCGGTGGATACATACTAGGAATTCCACTGTCCAGGGCGTGACTTTGCTTGACCGTTTTGCCTAAACATATTGGAAGACTGCACATAATTATGTCTGTTGTCTCCTTGCAAAACATCGCCATGCGACATGGCCTTCAGTCACCTAGTTATGCCAAGGAAACTGCTCCTTGTACGTCATTTGGCCTGAGACTGAGGAACCTATTGCCAGCGTTGATGTTAGTCCCACCTGTATTGCTGTTAGTCACACCTGTATGGCTGTTAGTCACACCTGTTAGTCACACCTGTTAGTCACACCTGTATTGCGGTAGTAATGCGGTTAGTCACACCTGTTTTGCTGTTAGTCACACCTCTATTGCGGTTAGTCCCACCTGTACATCTGTGACACAACGTACATTTATCTATCACACGTTTGATAGCATCAACAGTCTGGCCTAGAATGACTTTTTGTTTTCTTTCAGACCAACACCTTTACCGTATCAGAGACATAACCTTTTGCAAAACTTGGAATATAGTGTGTAGACTTTACTTGACTTTTGAACAGAAAGGCAACAGTCAGAGACACGCAAGTCAGAGACGCACAAGTCAGAGATACATAAGTTACAAAATCATACGTCACAGGAGGTGGAGCGATGGCGACGAATAATCCATGTCGCACTGCACAGGAAGAGTGGCGGGACTTTGTGATCAACCTCTACCCTAACGCCACCACGGAAACCATTTGTGTGCCACCCTTCAACTTCAACCGTGTGCCCTATACGACACAAACTGTGCCAGGCACCAGCGAGATTGCTTTTGTCCTGCCTGTCCCACCTGCTGCTGTCCCACCTGCTGCTGTCCCACCTGCTGCTGTCCCACCTGCTGCTGTCCCACCTCCTGCTGTGCCACCTGCTATTCCACCTGCTGTCCCGCCTGCTGTCCCACCTGTCCTACCTGCTGTTGTCCCACCTGCTGTTGTCCCACCTGCTGCTGTCCCACCTGCTGTTGTCCCACCTGCTGCTGTCCCACCTGTCCTACCTGCTGCGGTCCCACCTGTCCCAGGTCCCAGTCAAATACTTTCACCCCCACAAGTTCTATGGACACCAGTATTGCCTCATGTCACCCCTGTTCGAGTCCAGGAAAGCGACTTCAGTGATGATTTTGGCCAGCAGCATGTCGTCACCAACCTGAAGGCCCTGGGAACGACTCAGCAGGAGGTCATGTTCATCCTCTCCCAACTCAATTTCGGACAATATTTGAATAAACCCACGTATGCTGCGTCCATTGCACAGCTACAGATCCCACTTCCAAAACACTTGGACAGGCGGGAAACCAAGTACTCACATGGCGAGGCAGATATAATAATAATACACCGCCGTTACGGTGTTCTGATCGGAGAGCTCAAGTCTGTGGGCAGGTGGCAGGTTGTCAAGCAAAACGCCACTGCCCCTGACCGCGATGTGGCCAAGAGGGTGGAGAAAGCCATCACACAGCTGGACCGGTCGGAGAAAGTCATCAGTCACGTGGTCAGTGACCTGGCTCCAAATCTGACAGTGCGCAAAACGCTGTTCCTGCCCTACGTCACCAGTGGCCAGCTACACAGGGTGCTGACGTCAAACAGTCTGTTAGTGCAGGTAACTCTCTCTCTCTCTCTCTCTTTCTCTCTCTTTCTCTCTCTCTCTCTCTTTGACCATACTTCTATGTTTACCTGCGCAGGAATTTATTATAATTAATGTGAGCGTGTATGTGTTTATACGCGCGCGTGCGTGCGAGATTGTGGGTGTGTCTGTTTGCGTATGTGAGTGTATGCGTGCGTGCGTGCGTGTGTGCGTGTGTGCGTGCGTGTATGAGTGTGTGTGTCTCAAATCGCCATTGTGAGAACAGGCTAAGGCTTAAGCTACAGTGTCCACGACAACATTAGGCCTACATAAAGCTAAGGTTTCTAATAAAGTGTCCACAAGAGCAAAGCGTGGTCAGACTACAAGTCCACTGTGTATTTTACAGCACCTATGTCAGTGTCTTGGGGCAGCAGACGTCTCACACGCCGTACAGCTCTGTGTCTGTGCTGACCAGTTATCGCATCCCAATACTTTCTGGGATGTGACTCCCGCTGTCCTAACCAAACTAGCCAGCTGGTGGCGACAAATCATGGCGTCTCCAGATCCTCAACTCAGTGGTCCAAGAGGGGAAAGGCTGTACCTAGATGTGGCAGCTAGGTAACCATTTTTATGACTCATGTTTTATCAGCTCTTGCTTTACATTGATCATTAGTGTACTGTTAGCATCAGTTCAAGCTGAACGTATGTTTTATATTGCCAATGTTAGTAATGGTGGTGGTGGTTATAATGATGATGATGATGATGATGATGATGATGATGATGATGATGATGATGATGATGATGATGATGATGATGATGATGATGACGATACCGCGTTTGTCCTTACGAATTTCGTGCAGGTTCGTGGGGCCAGCCACTACAGTCAGTGTTCACTGCAGCGTCCCCCCACGTGTGGAGGTGCGGACTGAGGGCCAGGCGGTGGCAGAACTGGGAAAGAGGCTGTCACGTCTAGTGCTGACCCAGCAGCAGCTGGACATATTGACCAGAGATCCGCCTCTGGCTTACATCACAGGGCCGTGGGGGACTGGTTAGTAATAATAATAACATTATTGTATACGCGCCTTAATCTAAATCAGACACAAAGCGCGGCGATCTGAAACCTACATATACGCTTTCAAGTTATAGACACTCCTACATACACAACAACACACATTCATCACTCAAACATGTGGTGTAAAAGGCCAGTCGCTATTAGAAGACGGAAAATATGTCTGATATAATAATATCTAATATCTAAAACAAATGATCTCAAAATAACAATACTAATACTTTAATATAGGATGCTATATACGCGCTTTTCCCCAAATTACTAATCAGGCTCAAAGCGCGGCGATCTGTACCATCTTACACGCTCACATGTTTCACCCACTCTCACACACACAGCAAACACATCTATCACTCAAACATGTGACACACCGATGGTATGGCCACACACACACAAAAAAAACCAAAAAAAAACAACATCCCTTGTTTGATTAGGCTGCGTGCTAAGATCCAAGATTTTCTATGAGAAGATAAGGAACTGAGAGGAAAACCTGACCCGTTTTTACACGGGCAGGTTTCCTACATCACTGTCCCAGACAAACCTCTTGAGTCCACTGTGCAGACTGGGGAGATGAAAGCTACACTGTACCACAGCAAACACATCTATCACTCAAACATGTGACACACACAGCAAACACATCTATCACTCAAACATGTGACACACACAGCAAACACATCTATCACTCAAACATGTGATACACACAGCAAACACATCTATCACTCAAACATGTGGTGTAAAGGCAGGGAGATCGCTATTAAAAGACGGAAAGGAAATCCCATTGCTTTTGTTTGTTATTGTTTAGATTGACTGCATCGAGTACCAATACTGAAGTAGTCAACTGAATATCCGATAACGGAATATCATCTAAGTTATCTCTATTATAAGGGAAACTGCATATTCAGTCATGGCAGATTTAATTTCACAGTTTATTTGCTCTAAGTATTTTATATGAAGTAACAAAGACAAGTTGAATTTCAACAAACTACAAAAAAATGTCGAGTGTTCTCTTCTGCAAACTGCAACGTTATGGTGACTGCAGAATTATTATTTCTGTAACCAGGCTTTATATCCACCTTCTGAACAAACTACCATACAAGATCAGAAATGAGGAAGAAGTCTAAACGGCTTTGCTGGGGTTGGGGGGTGGGGGGGAGGGAGATGTGTTTCTACGCCAAGTATATCGTTGGTCGGCAGGATTAGTAAATCTCCATGGATCTGGAAAAAAACTTATGTTGTCTATCATTAGTTTAACCAGTTCATGAGCTCTTAACAATGTTTATCTGTCTGTAGTTGTTGCAGTCTAAATCGAAATCTAATACCAAGTTCCAGTCTCCCCCCAAGATTGCATGTTGACACTCTTCATACAGCTTTACCGTTTGCTCAATTCTATATATAAACTAGGATCATTATTGTTTGGCCCATACACACTAACAATCACAACATCTTTTTCATGCATCTTCAAGTGTATTATAAGCCAGTTGCCATTTATATCTCTGTGAACATTACATATTGTATATTCAAATTTATTTTTCATAAGAATCGCAACTCCCACTACTCTGTGGGTCACGTGTCGGACGGTGTCCTGACAGTAAACACATCCTACACACAACATCCTGAGCACTGTACACCTCCATCCAGTGCCCAAACTGTAAACAGGGACTACACACAGTTTTGTTTCCATGTTTGTGTCTGTTTTTTTTTTGTGGTAAAATGTAGCTTTCATCTCCCCTGTCTGCACAGTGGACTCAAGAGGTTTGTCTGGGACAGTGATGTAGGAAACCTTCTGTCCGTGTAAAAAAACGGGTCAGTTTTTCCTCCCAGTTCCATATCTTCTCATAGAAAATCTTGGATCTCAGCACGCAGCCTAATCGAACTAGGGATGTTTCGATTGTCATCACATGACAAAGGAATATCGGAGATCCACAGTTTCGTAGCTACTGTTTCCTTGCCATCATCTTTGAGAATGAAAAGATTTTTGTCAAACAATATGACCGTATGGCACTAAGCTTAATCCCTTCAGCTTCATCCCTGCAATCCACAACTTAGAGAAAGTGCGTCATCGTCTTTTTCAAAGTCTGCGATTTTGGGGAATCCTGTAAATTGCGTTAATGTTGTGAACACGCCAGCTTATAAAATGGCGATTGGATCTCGTAATACATTGATTTATGCTGTGTTTCTATTCATCCACGCTACTGTTGTCACCGGCCTTCATCCGTTTTAGCATCTCCGGATGACGGACACAGCGACTGATACAGTGCGATAATCTCCTTCCATTTAGCGCAAGATTAGTGCGAGGAGCAATCGCAAAACCATGCGGTTCATTTGCAAGGATGGTCATGAGTATAGGCTTTAGGCCTATTAATTGTCTTCTGCCGGAAAACCGAGAGCCATGGGAGACTAATCAGGCTTAAAGACATTTCGGTTTTCCGGAAAAGATAAAATACATATGATGGCTGCTTCGCTTTAGTTTTGGATCACCTGAGCCCCTCTCTCCCCCCTCCCACTCCTCCTCATGCGCAATGAACATGTCTACCGACGTGGTGGATCGCGCAATACAAGACATCAACATCAATATCAACATAGGATCCATCATCTTATGTTACATTACATTACATGATCATTGCTTTAGGTCCAGCGGACTCTTCCGAGCCAAATCGGGAAAGAATACAAACATTTTTATAAATTATCAACAAAACACATACATATAAAATGCCTACATTGCTAAATAATAACACCATAGGAAGCCCTAGTGACCACCTGGCAGAAAGCGTCCAATATTCCTAAGCTGATCCAACAGACTTCACACACAAATAAGGAATCTTGTCCCGGAAGAGTGTTCAAGAAAAAAAGGTATGTGACTGGTCTAGCGAAGAAGAGTATAGTATAGCAGATTGATAGAACAGAGCAGGAATGAGAAAGAACAAATGAGAAAGACAGCGACAGTGGGAATTTAAAGCACTAAATTTCCAGAAAGTGGGGAAACTATTTTTACTAAAAAAAACTGCACCCCAACCGGGAAATCATCATCTTACGTGGATCGTATGCATATACATAGGTGGCTATGGGATGGATGTACTGGGTAGCTGCTGTTACACTTGCCGTTGTAGTATGATGTCGTAACAGTGACTGTTTGCAATGCTTCACTGTTGCAATCTTTGCAGTTGTTCACTGTTGTAGCATGAGGTCCTAACAGTGACTATTTGCAATGCTTCACTGTTGTAGACTTACATACTGTATTTACTTATGCAAGTTGCAGATTTTACATGATTTTTTTGTTTACTGTGTGATTTCCTCAGTTCATGTCATATTTTATGCTTTTTACTCGCTTCCAGCGTTGACTTTTCGAGTAAGTGCTTCTCAATGTCACCACCTCATAAAGGTTCACCACCACCACCACCACCACCACCATCATCATCATCATCATCATCATCATCATCATCATCATCATCATCATCATCATTATCATCATCATCATCATCGTCTTCATCATCATCATCATCATCATCATCATCAGCTCGAGGGAGCGTTGTAGCCTCGTGATCTAAGGCGGGACTAACTTGCCTTGACCACAGGATGTGGGACCGATCTCGCCTCTGGGTTTTAAGTTTCTCCGAATATTATTTACTTTCGACTAGGGCTACGTCTCGCTGGTTTTCTCAGGGTACTCGGGTTTGCTCCCCCCACCCCCACCCCCCCATTCCCCAACAAAGTTTCAAATCACTACTAATATTGGCTGCTCTCGCTTTAAATTCCTCATGTCAAATTCATAATGCTGTAACTGACGGCATTTGATAATCCACTGGCACCTACTTGTTTATTTTTACTATTTGTTGTTTGCGTGTGTATGTGTGCACGCTTGATAGGTTTTTTTATTAGCTGGTAAACGTGTGTTTGCATGTATGTTTTATGAATGTTACTGCCACATTGCAACATATTCCATGTGCATGTTTTATGTCAATTTGGCCAATAAACTTCGTTGATCGTTGATCGTTGATCGTTGATTAGATAGGTTGGGTTTGGTCGCGCCACAGGCTGCGACTACGCCTTCCCCAGAAGAGGCGGCCCACAATTTCCCTATAATAAAGGACAATAAATAGTTTTTGTTTAAATGTCCTCATCATCATCATCATCATCATCATCATCATTATCATCATCATCATCATCATCATCATCATCATCATCATCATCATCATCATCATTTAATCAATATGATGGTTCACTGAGACTATGGCTGTGTGACCAAATGTAGCATCAAATGTCTTTACAATAGTCCTATTGCCTGTAAACTACTGCTACACCACACATAAATACACACAAGGTGCTAGATTTATATTGCTAATTCCAAGCTATACAGGGATAACTGTTCTTCAAATCTCTTCAAAGACTCCTCATGTTGGGTCAGCCTGAGAATATTGGACGTTTTCTGCCAAATGTTCACTAGGGGTTCCTATTAAATTATTATTTAGCAATGTAGACATTTTATATGTATGTATTTTGTTGATAGTTTATAGTGATGATATATTCTATTTTGTGTTTTTGTAAACGGGGTTTCGATAAATTAGAGCATAGGCTCAGCGTCCCATGAGTGGGATTCCTTAATTGTAAAGTGACCGGCTGGTGGAGTGCCTTCATTGTTACCACTAGGGTTGTTTCAGCAGATCTTTTATACAGATCAAGAGTGAATCCTCACCTTTTAACCTCTTATTGGTCTTGATTTTGTGGTCCTGATTCGGCTCTTTGCAGTCTGCTGGACCCTATAAGCAATGGATAACTAACTATATTTTATTCTGATCGGGTGTGAGTCCTCTTTCAAACAATTTGTGATCCTGATTGGGATCTTTGCAGTCCGCTAAACTCTATAAACAAACAATGACTGACTGATTTGATCCTAAACTACAAGAGATACGAAAGTCAAAACTTGTAATATTTAGAGAAAACAGATTGATCTTTCATAAATGTTCCGTTTTTGTGTTGAACATGAAGAAGGTCAAGGTCATTTTAGATCGTACAAAAACATTTTTTTTAATGTTTCATTGTAAAGTGCAATGGGCCCAATATTATGTAACCCATAGTATGCTACGACTTTGGGTAATTTAATTAGCAATAAACATCAGAGGTAACGTAAAGGTCAAGGTCATCTCAAAGGTCAAGGTCATTCCAAGGGCAGTCTTTCTTGCATACTACAATTTTTTTTTTGGCTAAAGGATGAATGTTTTCTTTTTTAGTTGGAGTGCAAGCTTATCTCAAGGTCAAGAGCATTGAAGGATCAAAGAAAATAGTTTGCAAGCTAATGTCACCATTTCTTTTCTTTTTTCGGGCAGTCATTTTTATGTTAAATATTTTAACGGACCATGCGAGTCATATGGGCTTAACCCTTCTAGTTAGATTTTAAAGGCACGAGAAAAAATCGGGAGTTAGCCTGTTGTATGGTAACGAGCGCCTGTGGCAGTGGCGAGAGGTTTGATACCAAACAAAACAAGAAGGCAAGCAACTCCAGTGTATTTCCAGACACTTAGGCATATGGCTGAAAAGCAGCATTTCCAAAGGTGTGAACGTTTTTAGTTTTTAGCAGTGCTGTTACTCGGCTTTATCCTAACGAAGCAAAATGAAAACATGGAATGTTCGACAACTATCTGAACCACCTGCAGCGCCAGCAAAAACAATTTAAAATCGGTTCAGCCAATTTGGAGGCACAGTATACAACGTATTTAATAAATTATGAACCCCTTCGACTTTGACCCTTGAGAGAGTGTAACTATGAATGACATAACATGTTAAACAGTAGGTAAAGCACGTGCATAGGGAAAATTGTTCAAAATATATCCAGTATTCTTGAGGTAGGTTTAATGCAAAATGTGCTTTCAACACAAAAAAGTTAAATTTATAGAAACAAACGACTGACAGTCTGACTGGGCTATACTGAATGAATGAGCATGAGTTGAAGTACCAGTATTCCAAAAAGTCCACAAAATCGGGTCCACTGTCTGTTTGTTTATTTTTATTTTTGTTTTGTTTTGTTGTTGTTGTTGTTTTAAGCAAAACGTCTTTAGCAGCAAAGTGACTACAACGACCTTGACCTTTACGATAGAGCAAACATGATGGCATGGAAGCTGGCAACTAGTTTAGATAATATTACTGTGAAGCTTGGTCACAATCTGTTCAGTGGTTCTTTGGATATGGAGGGAAACGGATCGACTGACTGAACGAAAGACCGACCGACCGACAGACAGACTAACCTGCAGTTTGCTCGTTCTGATTCCCGACTATTTAAAAAAAATAATGACACGCTCGCAGTGCGACGCCGTGCAAGGAAACTGAGTTTATCTTTACCACGGACCTACAGTAGCTGGATCAATGGCCTGTGCGCTAGCAATGTTCATCTTCCAAATTTCGTTTTAAGCCTTTTTGTGTTGTTCGCGCACCCCAGATTGTTAGTCAAGTATAAACATGGACGTAGGCCTATTTGAGTGTTCAGCAAGCAACTTTGAAAATGGAGTAGGTGTAGAGAAGGAGACTGTTGATCTTCTTCTTCTTCTTCTTCTTCTTCTTCTTCTTCTTCTTCTTCTTCTTCTTCTTCTTCTTCTTCTTCTTCTTCTTCTTCTTCTTCTTCTTCTTCTTCTTGACCTAAAGCAACAATCAAACAAACAAACAAAATCTTCTTCTTCTTCTTCTTCTTCTTCTTCTTCTTCTTCTTCTTCTTCTTCTTCTTCTTCTTCTTCTTCTTCTTCTTCTTCTTCTTCTTCTTCTTCTTCTTCTTCTTCTTCTTGTGTCATGCATTCATCCATTTAGTTATTAATCCGTCATCATCATCATCATCATCATCATCATCATCATCATCATCATCATCATCATCATCATCATCATCATCATCATGATTTATCCGTATATGTGTGCAGGTAAAACAATACTGCTGGTCCTACAAGGACTTCGTTGGCTGTCCAGAGGCCATGATGTCCACGTCATCAGTACACTTGATGACGCTCTTTCTGCCAGCCGTCTGATCCACAACCAGCTGCAAGTGACCATGGCTGCTGATCCCACAGCGCCCTCTGCCGCGGTGCACGTTCACTCCTATGATTTCCACAACAATGCTGGCGATGTGGACGTGGCATTCAATGATCTGTCAGCGGCTGTACGTGGGGGCACGCTCTGTGTCCTCATCGATGAGGTGTACTTTGGCAAGATGTGAGTAGCAACAACGTGTGGATGCTGCTGCTGCTGATGATGATGTTGATAATGACGATACCGGCGACGAAACGACGACGGCGACGACGACGACGACGACGAAGACGATGATGATGATGATGATGATGATGATGATGATGATGATGATGATGATGATGATGATGATGATGATGATGATGATGATGGAGGCACGGGGGCCTAATAGTAGAGCTTTGGCTTGTGGATCTGAAGGTCCCGGGTTCGAGCCCAGGCCGGGGCATTGTGTTGTGTCCTTGGGAAAGACACTTTACTCCCGTTTCCTACTCCTTCGGATGAGAGTATAAACCGAGGTCTAGTCTGTGTCGCATACATTCCATCATAACGGACTTTAAAGATCCTGACGCTCATGTCCTAGACGGGTGAGTGCCGGTGACAAGAACACACCCAGCATGCACTTAGGTCCTTCTCCCCCATCCCTGGCTGCCCAGGATTGTGCTCAGTTGTACGGGCGTCAGACCATGCGCCCAAAGGCTGCGGGTGGGCGTCTCGGGCGGCTTGAGTTAGATCCTGTATCGGCCAGCGCCTTGAGCAGCTCTTGAGCTGGTAAAGCGCTATATAAGAATGATTAAATTAATAAATAAATGATGATAATGATTGCGATGACAACAATGATGATGGTAAAGATTATGGCGTTTTCATGTCATAGTCCTGTGGATTGTACAGATGCATACAGTAGCCAGTGGACGTTCGTTGTTAGCTATAGGCCTATTTTTATATTATAGCTAAGCCCACTTACTGTTGTTACATCTAAAAATAGCATAACTGAAATGATGTCAGAACATTTTTTAATAGTTTTCTTGGATTATTTGTTTATCGCCATCATCATCATCATCATCATCATCATCATCATCATCATCATCATCATCATCATCATCATCATCATCATCATCATCATCATCATCATCATCACGACAGTTATTGAGTGTCGAGTATCTGCGCTATGTAACAGGCAGGAGGTGCGTGGCATCAACCCCTGGACTGCGCTGAGTCCATCAAGTTACAGTACAGGTTTATTAACACCGCCAGTAACACTTGTTGTCTTCTGTGGTCAACACGTCATCAAAACACTTTATCTGTCTAACAGCTTTGAGGGCGGTCGACGTACAGAGGAACTGGTGCGGAGATTACAGAGCAGCGTGCAGCATCTCCACCTGTGGTGTGCTGGTGTTTATCACACATACATTCCAGCCTGCCTGCAGGAAGAGGTGGTGACCACGCCCCTTCGCTCCGCACCCGCCGTCCTCAGGTGGGTAACTCATGTAATAAGTAGTAGTAGTAGTAGTAGTAGTAGTAGTAGTAGTAGTAGTAGTAGTAGTAGTAGAAACAGCAGCAGTAGTAGTGGTAGCAGCAACAGACAGTGGTAGCAGTGGTATTAATAGCAATAGTAGTAGAAGTAGCTGTACATGAAGTTATAGCGGCAGCAGTAGTAATAGCAGTAGCTATAGTGTTAGCAGCAGTAGTAGAAGTAGTAATAGTAACACTAGCAGTGGTAGTAGTAGTAGTAGTAGTAGTAGTAGTAGTAGTAGTTGTTGTTGTTGTTGTTGTTGTTGTTGTTGTTGTTGTTGTTGTTGGTGGTGGTGGTGGTGGTGGTGGTGATGGTGGAGGTGGTGGTGGTGGTGGTGGTAGACCCAAACTTACTAATGCATGGGGACATGGAATAAGAATAAGATAGAAAGTACTTTGCTGTCCTCAGGAAGGTGCGGCCAGTGATACAGCAGTTTCCCAGTCAAGTCCGTGACTACAGCGACAGCGTGCTTCCTGCCCCTGGGGACGGGCCAGCAGTGATCACACTCGTTCACGAGGGGGACGGCCATACAGGACTTCGCCCCGTGGATTGTGAGGAGTGTGGACGGGGACTGGGCCAACTGCTGACAGGACGACTTGATGTGGGCCCTGCAGGTGAGTGGTGTATTGTGGTCACTGTCAAGGTCTAGGCTGCTTTGTGTTGCCTTCCTGATGATCACCTGCATTGACCATTGACCTCTGACCCACCATCCAACTGCCGCTGATAGGATAGGATAGGATAGGATAGGGTAGGTTAGGGTAGGGTAGGATAGAATAGGGTTGAATAAGATAGGATAAGATAGAATAGGGTTAGGGTTGCCGCTGATAGGATAGGATAGGATAGGATAGGGTAGGGTAGGATAGGATAGGATAGGATAGGATAGGATAGGATAGGGTAGGGTATGGTAGGGTAGGGGTAGGATAGGGTAGGATAGGATAGGATAGGTTAAAATAAGATAGGATAAGATGGAATAAAAAAGTCAATGACGGACACAGGCACAAGTAATACAACATCAGGTCCAATGTCTATTTCATGTGCCTTTGCCGGGGACCAGACTTGGCCGGTTTTAGTCTAGACGTAGATCAGACTGCCGTCCTCGCCATAGGGATAAAGATCCAGTTTGCCTCCCCACCAACATTAGCAATGCACGGCACGAATGTTAGGGTTTAAGTTTGCGATAAATCAGGGTTATGGACAGTGTTAGCCAACCGTATCTTTACTCCTAAACCTAACTTCAGCCCTAACCCTAACGAAATCATTATTTCTCTAAGTGCGAAGTGGCCTCTTTGACGAACAGAAAGATGTGTGATATGGGGAGGTAAAGTGGACCGTTAGCTTGTTGGCCGACAACAGTTTAGCAATTGTAATACACTGACAGTCAACAATGGTGGTGTGTACACAGTGCCTGTCTGTCTGTCTGTCTGTCTGTCTGTCTGTCTCTCTCTCTCTGTGTCTCTCTGTCTGTCTGTCTCCCTCTCTCTCTCCATAACTCTCTGTCTGTCTGTCTGTCTATCTCTCTCTTTCTCTCTGTCTCTGTCTGTATGTCTGTCTCTGTCTCTCCTAATAAATAAACGGGTCAGGCAGAAAAGTTAGAAGTCAAAATTGACAGCAGTTGTAAAAACTGAGGAAATAATGATAAACAACAAAATGACAGTAGCTCAGTGCATCATTTGTTTTTTACATACAGTATTTGACATGAAAACAACTCCAAATGAATAAAACAAATAAAATTAAATCACAGTTAATTACTTAGAGTAATTAGAGCAATTAGGTAAAATTAAAATAAATTAAAATAAATTAACTGAAATTAAAAGCATTATTTTTGTGAACAGGGACCCGTTCCATAGCCTGGCGTGACGTGCTCATTGTCACGTGCAGTGCAGAACTCCATGACGACGTGATGGACCAGCAAGGGGTGGTGACCGCCAACAGCGCCTGTGGCTTAGCCCTGGGCCTCCGAGCTGTCGGTGTGCCGCTGACAGTGCTGAGTCGCGATGTGTGGAGACGTGACAGGCAGGAAGGGAACAGGCGGCTTGTCACGTTGGTTACCGCCCAGGAAGACCAGGTTACTCTGGCGCGCTCTGAATATGTACAGGGCCTGGAGCGCCCAGTTGTCATTGTAGTAGCGTGGGGGAGTCCGATTGATGATGAAAACTTTATTGATAACTTTGACAGGATGTACCTGGTAACAAGGGCCACTACTCAGCTGGTGGTTGTCACCTTGCCTGTGTAAGTGACTGATGCTGGTGATAATGACGACGGCGATAACGATGTTAATGATGATGATGATGATGATGATGATGATGATGATGATGATGATGATGATGATGATGATGATGATGATGTTACTGTAACGATGATGATAAAGGTCAATAACGGTAACGGAGGGCAATATAATAATGAGGGTGGGGGCTGGTGCTATAGGCATGTGCTATTTTTAGACTGCAAGGCGGAGATGAAGCAATGAAAGAAAGTGGCGTTGTTTTTGATTGACTACATTTGTTGCAAGGGTGTCGGATAGCGCAGTGGTTGAAGCACTCGCTACTGTGTCGCAAGTTAGGCATCGTCCATTGCGGTTAGCACTTGGATGGATGATCGCAAAACGTGAGGCAACAAATAACAACGCCCCCAGTTGACTGAACTGTGACTGAGTACCTATTCTGTTAAGGGTGGGGAAGGTAAAGCAGCGAAGGAGAGAGACGGGCATCACCCTCATTACGTTGGCCCAAGATAAGTGTGATCTCCAACATCACGCTCCCCTACGGCCACAAGGCTATGGGACTATCTTTACCTTTTTTTACCTACATTTGTTTGACCACTTCTGTCACTGTGTGCTGTTCATAACACTAACATCTCTCTCTCTCTCTCTCTCTCTCTCTCTCTCTCTCTCTCTCTCTCTCTCTCTCTCTCTCTCTCTCTCTCTCTCTCTCTCTCTCTCTCTCTCTTTTTTTTCCCTGTGTGTTGTTTTATACTCCATTTTTTTTCTCTGTCTGTCTCTTTCAATTCGTTCTTCTTGTTACTTATTTTACACTATCTTTTTTCTCGCTCTCATTGCCTCTGTCTTCTTATCTTTCTACTCTCTCTCTCTCTCTCTCTCTCTCTCTCTCTCTCTCTCTCTCTCTCTTTCATATTGTTTTACTCTGTCTCTTTTTGTCTCTTGCCTGTCTTTGTATTTCCCTCTCTCTATTTCTATCTCTCTCTATTTCTCTCTCTCTCTATTTCTCTCTCCCTCTCTCTCTCTCTCTCTCTCTCTCTCTCTCTGGCTCTGGCTCTCTTTGCGTCTGTCTGCCTATCTGTTTCTCACTTCATCTCTAGTTCCTCCCGCCATCTACCCCCCCCCCCCACTTACCCCCACTCTCTCTCTTTCCCTTGTGTCTGTCTGTCTGTCTGTTTGTCTGTCTGGGAGTTTGATAAAGCGTCTTCACGCGTGAACACCTGGGTTTATTTTCACATGACCAGAAACCTACACTGTTGTTGTGACTATCCATTGCTGAAGTGACATTGATGGTGTTAATCATAATGATGATGATGACGATGATGATGATGATGATGATGATCATTATCATCATCATCATCATCATCATCATCATCATCATCATCATCATCATCATCATCATCATCATCATTTCTCCTCAATTGATTAAGATGTAAACTCAAAGAAATTAAATTTTTAGCCGATAGTGGTTGAAAACGACGACGGCAATGGCAACGGTGAGTTTGAGGTTGACGATTGGTTGGCGTGGATGTGAACACTGACTGTAGCAGCCACTTCGCTCTGCCTCCGACCCTCTCCGCCTCCGCATTCCTCGCTCCAAACTCAGCACGTTCGGGTCCCGCTCCTTCTCTGTCTACGGCCCATCCATCTGGAATACTCTTCCACTCTCTCTCCGTCAGAAACCCTCTCCCACCTCCTTCCAGTCTGCCCTCAAAACTTACCTTTTCAAGCAGTTCTAACACTATGACCTCACTACGCACCCCATCGCCAGCTGTCTCTTACATATAGTGTCTGGTCTGTTTGTGGTATGAGTATATTTGAGTGAATGTATTTTTTGCGTAATTGTTACATGTGTCATTGTCTAAAGCGTGCACATGCGTGCGTGAGTTGTGAGTGCGCGCTTAGAGTTATAATTATTATAAGATAAGCGCATTATAAATACAGTAATTATTATTATTATTATTATTATTATTATTATTATTATTATTATTATTATTATTATTATTATTATTATTATTATTATTACAAGCGTGGTCAATCAATGGAGTGTGTCCACTAGCCATGCTGTATCTCCCTCAGTGGATCACTCATGCTGACGACTTGTCTCCTTTCAGATGGCCTAGACCATGGTATCCCTTGACGACCGAGGCAACGTGGACCCCAGGGATAGCCACCGCCATCAACACCACCACCACCACCACCACTAGCACTAGTGCCACAACGACGACAACGATGGCTGCCACGACAGTGCCGACTTCAGTAGAGCTGCGTGACACAACAACAGTAAGTCTTAGTAATAATAACTCTCTCTCTCTCTCTCTCTCCCTCTCTCTCTCCCATTCTCTATCTCTGTTTTTCTCTCTTTCTCTCTGTTTCTATATCACTTTCTCTGTTTCTCACTCTTTTTGTCTCCCTCTCTCTCTCTCTTTCTCTCTTTCTATCTCTCTCTCTCGTGTCTGTCTGTGAGTACGATAAAGCGTCTTTATGCGCGAACACCTGGGCTTGTCTTTACATCAACACAAACCTACACTGTTGTTATCACTATCTATTGCTGAAGTAACCGTGATGATAATGATGATGATGATGATGATGATGATGATGATGATGATGATGATGATGATAATGATGATGATGATGATGATAATGATGATGATGATGATGATGATGATGATGATGATGATGATGATGATGATGATGATAATGATGATGATGATGATGATGATGATGATGATGATTATGATGATGATGATGATGATGATGATGATGATGATGATGATGATGATGATGATGATGATAATGATGATGATGATGATGATGATATGATGATGATGATGATGATGATGATATGATGATGATGATGATGATGATAATATGATGATGATGATGATGATGATGATATGATGATGATGATGATGATGATGATATGATGATGATGATGATGATATGATGATGATGATGATGATGATGATGATGATGATGATGATGATGATAATGATGATGATGATGATGATGATATGATGATGATGATGATGATGATATGATGATGATGATGATGATGATGATGATGATGATGATGATGATGATAATATGATGATGATGATGATGATATGATGATGATGATGATGATGATGATATGATGATGATGATGATGATGATATGATGATGATGATGATATGATGATGATGATGATGATGATGATGATGATGATGATGATGATGATGATGATGATGATGATGGCGACGACGATGATGACATTTGTTCAGTTTTGATTAGGATGCTAAACACAAGGCTATATAATTCTATAGCCGATGGATGACGACAGCGACAATGATGAGGTTGAGGTTGACGGTTAATTAGCGTGGATGTGGACATTGACTGTTGCAGCCCCAACCGTGGTGATACAATGGAGTGTGTCCACTAGCGATGCTGTGTCTCAGTAGATGATGATGATGATGAAGATGATGATGATGAGGATGATGATGATGATGATGATGATGATGATGATGATGATGATGATGATGATGATGATGATGATGCACATTTGTTTAGTATTCACTAAGATGCTAAACTCGTAGCCGAGAGATGATAACAGCGAGTACGGCATTGACGACGATGAGATTGAGGTTGACGATTAGTTGGCGTGGATGTGAACACAGTTTGACTGTTACAGCCACAAGAGTGGTGAATGAATGGACTGTGTCCACTAGCGATGCTGTATCTCACTCAGTGGATCACTGATGCTGACGCCTTGCCTCCTTTCAGATGGCCGGGATCACATGGAATCCTGAGACGACTAAGGCAACGTGGACACCAGGCACAGCCTCAACGACGACGACGGTGGCTGCCACGACAGTGCCGACTTCAGTAGAGCTGCTTGCAATAACAACTGTAAGAGTCCCAGTAACAGTAACTCTCTCTCTCTCTCTCTCTCTCTCTCTCTCTCTCTCTCTCTCTCTCTCTCTCTCTCTCTCTCTCTCTCTCTCTCTCTCTCCCTCTCTCTCTCTCTCTTCTCTGTTTCTCTCACTTTTCTCTTTCTCTCTCTCTTTCTGTTTATCTTCCGTTTTTCTCTCTCTCCTGTTCTCACTCTCTATTTTGTCTCTCTGTTTCTCTCTCTCTTTTCTTTCTCTTTCTCTTTCTCTCACTCTCTTTCTCTCCCTCTCCCCCCCCCCTCTCTCTCTCCCCCGTGTCTGTCTGTGAGTACGATAAAGAGTCTTCATTCGTGAACACCTGGGCTTGTCTTTACATGAACAGAAACCTACACTGTGTTCTGACTATCCATTGCTGAAGTGACAGTGATGATGATGATGATGATGATGATGATGATGATGATGATGATGATGATGATGATGATGATGATGATGATGATGATGATATCGACGTTAGTGGAAAACTCATACTGACACATTGTCTCTTTTCAGAGGGCGGCGAACACGTGGACACCAGCGACAACCTCACCATCATCATCACCACCACCAGTCTCGACACCATCATCACCAGTGCAGCAGCGTCAAGACCGAAGACGACGTCGCCGACAGTCAATAGATCGTGATACCAAGAAACCACGCGTTCCGCAGCAACGGCCACAGTAGAAGTAACGCTGTCCGCAACAACAGCAGCGGCGACGACAACGACACTGCCAACCACAGTAACCCTGACCATATCAACTACAGTGACGCTGTGAGAAAAGACAAGGAGAGTTACGTCATCAGCAACATCACCAACACTAGTAGCTCTGTCAGTAGAAGCAGTAACATCAACGATAACAGTAACTCTGTCAGTAGCAGCAGTAACATCAACGATAACAGTAACTCTGTCAGAAGCAGCAGTGACATCAACAATAACAGTAACTCTGTCAGTAGCAGCAGTAACATCAACGATAACAGTAACTTTGTCAGTAGCAGCAGTAACACAAACGATAACAGTAACTGTCAGTAACAGCAGTAACACCAACGATAACAGTAACTCTGTCAGTAGCAGCAGTAACACCAACGATAACTGTAACTCTTCAGTAGCAGCAGTAACACAAACGATAACAGTAACTGTCAGTAACAGCAGTAACGATAACAGTAACTCTGTCAGTAACAGCAGTAACACCAACCATAACAGTAACTCTGTCAGTAACAGCAGTAACACCAACCATAACAGTAACTCTGTCAGTAACAGCAGTAACACCAACCATAACTGTAACTCTGTCAGTAACAGCAGTAACACCAACCATAACAGTAACTATGTCAGTAACAGCAGTAACACCAACAATAACAGTATCTCTGTCAGAAGCACATACAACAGCTAAAACCAAAAATAACAATCACAATATCAACAGCAGTAACTCACTATCGTAGTAGCAACAGCAACGATAACATCAACTCCGCCAGTAGCAGCTGCAACGACTGCAAAGCACATGTATAACATCAACAACATGGACAGCAGTAACTAACAACATCAACAACATGGACAGCAGTAACTAACAACATCAACAACATGGGCAGCTAACAACATCAACAGAAGACATCTTATTGTGTAACTAGAAGGGCAAAGCCCATATGACTCACATGCTCTTTATGGAACTTGCAATATTCTACATGAAAATGGGTGCTCAGAAAAATCTTAAAACATACAGTGACATTGAAATGCAAAGTAATGGTGATTTTGGGTTTTGCCATGATGTTGGAAATTGACCTCAAGCTCCCAATGGACACTTGTCATCCATTTCATTGTTTATTTATTATCAAACGACAGGAATGTCTATGTACTTGTTGTATTACATTTCTTTATTCCATGTATTATCAAACAATAGGTATGTCTATGTACTTGTTTTATTACATTTCTTTTTTCCATGTATTATCAAACAATAGGTATGTCTATGTACTTGTTTTATTACATTTCTTTATTCCATGTATTATCAAACAATAGGTATGTCTATGTACTTGTTTTATTACATTTCTTTATTCCATGTATTATTAAACAATAGGTATGTCTATGTACTTGTTTTATTACATTTCTTTATTCCATGTATTATTAAACAATAGGTATGTCTATGTACTTGTTTTATTACATTTCTTTATTCCATGTATTATGAAACAATGAGTATGTCTATGTAGGCCTACTTGTTTTATTACATTTCTTTATTCCATGTATTATCAAACAATAGGTATGTCTATGTACTTGTTTTATTACATTTCTTTATTCCATGTATTATTAAACAGCGTTTATCATTAACGTCTCTATAATTGTAATACTGATTAGTTTTCATGATCAAATACGAAGAATAAGTGATATTTCTTATTTTAAATAATAGTGTTATTTTATGATTGTCTGAAATAATTAACGTTTAAAAAATTCCACTGGCCGGTTCATGATGTGCCCAGAAAAAGCCTAAACCAATCGGTGAAATTGAAATGCAAAGTATTGGTGATTTTGGTTTTGCCATGATCTTGGACATTTACCTCAAGCTCCCAATGGACACTTGTAGTACAGTGATTGTGTTGATCCATTTCATTGTTGAGTTATTATCAAGCGATATGAATGCCTTTGTACTTATTTTATTACATTTCTGTATTTCATGTATTATCAGATGATAGGAATGTCTTTGTACTTGTTTTACTACATTTCTTTATTCCATGTATTATCAAACGATAGGAATGTCTATGTACTTGTTTTATTACATTTCTTTATTCCATGTATTATTAAACAGTGTTTATAATTAATGCCTCTATAAGTGTAATACAGATTAGATTTAATGATCAAATACGAAGAATTAGTGATATTTCTTATTTAAAATAATAGTGTTATTTTCTGATTGGCTGAAATAATGACCGTTTGGAAAATTCCACTGGCTGGTTGAAGATGTGTTAAATAATTTGATAACTTTTCTGTACTTTACATAATTGTGCAGCAAAGAAATTATTTATATGAACTGAATTGTGACGTTGAACATAATTGTATAATGTAAAGAACGTTGCCATTCTCTCCTTAGTCATTGTAGACATAGCACATCTCAGTTGATGTAGCTGTTGTAGAGTCATTGTAGACATAGCACATCTCAGTTAATGTAGCTGTTGTATAGTCATTGTAGACATAGCACATCTCAGTTGATGTAGCTGTTGTAGAGTCATTGTAGACATAGCACATCTCAGTTGATGTAGCTGTTGTATAGTCATTGTAGACATAGCACATCTCAGTTGATGTAGCTGTTGTAGAGTCATTGTAGACATAGCACATCTCAGTTGATGTAGCTGTTGTATAGTCATTGTAGACATAGCACATCTCAGTTGATGTAGCTGTTGTATAGTCATTGTAGACATAGCACATCTCAGTTGATGTAGCTGTTGTATAGTCATTGTAGACATAGCACATCTCAGTTGACGTAGCTGTTGTATAGTCATTGTAGACATAACACATTTCAGTTGATGTAGCTGTTGTATAGTCATTGTAGACATAGCACATCTCAGTTGATGTAGCTGTTGTATAGTCATTGTAGACATAGCACATCTCAGTTGATGTAGCTGTTGTATAGTCATTGTAGACATAGCACATCTCAGTTGATGTAGCTGTTGTATAGTCCTTGTAGACATAGCACATCTCAGTTGATGTAGCTGTTGTATAGTCATTGTAGACATAGCACATCTCAGTTGATGTAGCTGTTGTATAGTCATTGTAGACATAGCACATCTTAGTTGATGTAGCTGTTGTATAGTCCTTGTAGACATAGCACATCTCAGTTGATGTAGCTGTTGTATAGTCATTGTAGACATAGCACATCTCAGTTGATGTAGCTGTTGTATAGTCACTGTAGACATAGCACATCTCAGTTGATGTAGCTGTTGTATAGTCACTGTAGACATAGCACATCTCAGTTGATGTAGCTGTTGTATACAGTATAGGCAAGTCAGTTTAGTCAGTCGTTGTTGTCAATATATAGTGTTGTATAGTAAAGTCAGTCAGTCAGTCGTTGTTGTCAATGTATAGTGTTGTATAGGTCAGTCAGTCAGTCAGTTGTTGTTGTCAATGTATAGTGTAATATATTACAGACAGCGATACATCATCTAGTAGCGTGTTATACTTACATTGGATTCCACTTTGATGTTGAGAATTACGAAGTTTGTGCATTCATTTTGGACTTCTATTCACAGTGAATTGCTAGGTTGGGATTTCATGTTTTATCCTTGCGTAGCTTTTCTAAATATATTTTATTAAATATTTCAATACCTTGAATTATTTCAAAACTCATTTTTGGGAATTACATATATAAAACAGAAGTATATACACAAGGTAATAAATTATAAGGAATAATAAGGATATTTATATAGCGCTTTTTTCCAAAATGAAAATCAGGTCAAAGAGCAAGGTTTTAACAATTAACGAATTACTTTTACAAATTAATTTATTATAATTTCTGAAAATACTTCTGTCTTCTATATGTATGCCATCGTAGTTTCTCTCTCTCTCTCTGTCTCTCTCTCTCTGTCTCTCTCTCTGTCTCTCTCTGTCTCTCTCTGTCTCTTTCTCTCTCTCTCTCCCTCTCTCGCTCTCTCTCTCTCTCCCTCTCTCTCTCTCCCTCTCTATTTCTCTCTACTGTGGAAAAAGCACGGCCCACAACACGGAGCGTGCTTGTCAATGCCATGAAATGAAGTGTCACGTGACGCGTTACTACTCGTTGTACTGCGCAATCCGAGCTAAGTTGACAGGAGAACAGAGACATTGTGTCACTTGATGTAAACAATGGCTCTCTGTTTGGGGCAGTTGCTATCATGGATATTAATGATGATTCAGATAGATTGCATTCACCTCCTCTTGTAAATAGTGTTATGTCTGGCCTGGTCACACATACATTACAGTAAATTAGTTTTGATACAATGAAATACCACCCACTAACGGTTACACTTTATTTTCTGGAATTTTGATGTCCTATTCTATCCTATCCCGTAAATCAAAGGTCGTATGGGCACCACAGATGATCGTTTAACCAGCGTACTCCATCTTTCTCTGTCTTCAGGAAACCCTCATGGCTTCTCTCAGTTTCAAGTCAGTCCATTCTCGAATGTTGTCCTCCCACCTCTTTTTCTGTCTCTTTTTCTGCATCCTTGCACCGTGCCTTTCACGATTGTCTTTGCAAGGCCTGATGCTCTGGTACAGTGGCTATACCATCGGAATTTCCGTTTCTTCACTACAATGAGCATGTTATCGTGATGTCCAATGGCTTGTGTGATGGTCTGTCGGACTTCGTTGTTGGCGATGTGTTGGGTATAATAAATGCCCAGAAATCTTCTGTAGCAACTTATCTCCGTGTCTTGCATCATGATAAAAGCATTTCTATATATCTACCCTGAATTGCTCAAGACCACTTTCTAATTTTATATGTTAATTAAGAGTGGACGCATGGAGCACTAAATACTCCGCTGATGTTAATTGTATGTGTAATACAAGTCCATCAGTACAACACATTCTATTTGAATGCTCAATTTTAAAAGATATATTTAAACTAAATGGACATAACATAACTGAATATGGAAATTCTGTAGACATGGTTCTATATCATCCAAATGTTACAGACCTTGTGAAAGTTATTGCTAAATCTCCGGTTGGTAGACTTTTATAAACTGTTTGGTTTGAAGTTATGTTTTTATTAATAATCCCTAAAGTCTTTTGTGTTTTATTGCTTTTGTGCCGTTGTGTTGATGAAGTGTACGCCGCACACACATTTCCTTGTGTTTTCATTGGGACAATAAAGATTCTGATTCTGATTCTGATTTAACTAGTAAAAATGTTTTAAAAGTTACATTCTCAATGTCTATTATCACCTAAATGTGTGACCATACATTAAATTAAAGATTGGTTGATTGAAAGCGCACTTGGTCTCCACAAAAATCCAGACGATGGACATGGCACAGTCCCAGCGCGAAATATCACAACCAGATTGACTACATCATGGCCAAGAAACGCTTCAGATCATGCGTCAACATTGGCAGGACACGCACGTTTCCAGGGGCAGACATCGAAAATGATCACGATTTCGTTATGATGTCTTTCCGGCTCCACTTGATGAGAGTAAACACAGCAAAGTGCACCGGACTGAAGTTCGATCTGGACAAACTGCTAGTCTCGAAAGTGGCAGAAATATTCCAAGCAACAATTGGAGGGACATTTGCACCATTGCTCAATTTGGGAGCTGGTGAAGTAGATTTCAACACCATGACCACCACCTTCAACTCAGCTGTGACAGATGCCGTCTCTGAGATCTTTGGCAAGCACCGCCTACAATTGGCGTGAGTCAAGGATGTCTACTCTCTCCAACACTCTTCAACATCTTCATAGAGCGCATCACAAAGGCATAGTCAGCACAAGGAGTAGAGCAATCTCCAACCTCCGTTTTGCTGATGCCATTGATGGATAACTGGAAAGGAACAAGAACTTGTAATCTCCATCTTCCTATACGCTTGCGAAACATGGACCCTCACAGCAGATCTACAACGAAGAATACAAAGCATGGAGATGAGGTGCAACAGAAGACTTCTGGGCATTTCCTATACCCAGCACATCGCCAACGGCGAAATCCGACAGTCCATCTCACAAACCATTGGACAACACGATGACATGCTAACAGTGGTGAAGAAACGAAAACTCCGATGGTATTGCCACATCACAAGATCATCAGGCCTTTCAAAGACCATCCTGCAATGCAGGGTGCAAGAAGCCAGACGAAGAGGGAGACAGAAAAAGAGGTGGTAGGACTACATTCGAGAATGGACTGGCTTGACACTGAGCGAAGCCAAGAGGGTTGCTGAGGACAGAGAACGATGGAGTACGCTGGTTAAATGATCTGAGGTGCCCCTACGACTTCGGAGTTACGGGATAGGGCAGGATAAGTTCCTTCTCCACTTTCCCGGTTCACCCAGGATTATGCTGAATAGTCTGCTTTATAGAAATGGAAACAACTAAATAGTATTTACAAGAAAGGAATGCAAGTTAGAAGAAGGAGGAGGAGTTGGAGAAGAAAGAGAAGAAGAAGGAGAAGAAGAAGAAGAAGAAGAAGAAGAAGAAGAAGAAGAAGAAGAAGAAGAAGAAGAAGAAGAAGAAGAAGAAGAAGAAGAAGAATTGATGCTAGAGGCGCCTTATTTCTAAATGAGACTCAAAGCACGGCGATCTGTACCAACTTGCACACTCACATGTTTCTACATTACACAAGCTGTGCATGGAACACAATGTTTTCCTATGTAAGTGAAACAATGAACAACATAACACAAGCTGTGCATGGAACACAATGTTTTCCCTACGTAAGTGAAACAATGAACAACAGTATGTTGAAGGGTTGAGGTAAGAAGGGAACCCCTCGTGGGTTTGGGTGTGTAGTAAAGTGGCAGGTGAGATGAGGAAGGATGGAGATGAAGATGTATATAAACAAAACCGAACCACAAAGCAATGTCGGTAGGTTGCAATGGTTCGCTATTGTTGTAACCAAAATCCTCCAGATCGATGAAACTAAGAAAACAACCTCTGAAACAATCAAATAATACGATAGTATAAGCTAAATTAATATTAAAACATTCGAATAGTTAAACCCTTACTACAATTTCCAATGCAAACGAAAGGGGTATGCATAACATGTTATCGATATTCCAGAAATAAATACTTTGAGCCACCATTATAATACATAATTCCATACATCATCGCTTGTATCAAAATGATATGATAAACACTGTACATATTTAATATCGAAATATAAATAATATGAACAAATGAACCTAAATTATCATGAACAAGAATAATTGCAATTGAGCAACGAATGTTCCAGCTTGGTAGCGATCAGGGGGTCTCCTTTCTCGTCTACTGCGGCGTTGCGGCTGTTGTTCTTCTGACTCTGACACTGACTCTAATTCTGGTTCAGACACTGCCTGTGTCGTAGCTTCGTCAGCGTCAGTCTCTGGGCCGCTCTCTGCCTCTTCTTCTTCATCAGCTTCCTCCGTGAGCTGGTCCGGTTGACCTACCTCGGGTCGATGGTCGTCTCCATCATGGCCGGATGCTCCGTCACCAACCGGAACCTCGTGGCCGTCACCAAGGGGGTCGGGTGGTGGCACGCTGATGTCATTCTGCACCAACAACAAATAATGCTTGCTCAGTTCTTAACAATTTCCCACCAAGGTCAATACTGACTGTTCTATCTAACCCTCTAGAAAGACATCTCCCTTTCCAAATCAGTAATTATTTAGAAAATAACATATTGCTTTATACTTGTTCAGTTTGGCTTCAGACCTAAACTTTGGTGCCAAACAGCTTGAACACACCTGTACTATACTTAGTTAAGTGCAATTAACCGACGGAACAGTATTGGAAAAGTCTTTTTTTTCTCTAGATGTAAGAAAATCATTGATTTAGTTATTCGTCTTTTCTGATGAAAAGAAATCAATATATAAAATAACGGTCTACTTCCCAACTCGTCATTCTTAGTCAATCCTTTTGTTTTAGTACAACAATAACAAGTGAAAGAAAGTGTCGACAGCAAGAATTATGTAATGATGGTTTGTCACCGCCACGACTCCCCCTGGGCAGACGCCACAAACAAACAACTTATTCACGCAGACAACCCAGAAAGAATGACAGTTTCCCGCAGACGCGAAGTGATGATAACACAACAATTATATATACAACTTTGAAGCTATTTATTCATTCATACCACACACTCATACACATACAACATTTACACATGAAACGAAGAAATGGTAATGAAACAATCAATGGGTCAATGAAATGATGCAATGGTTCGTGGGGTGATCGGGGGTCGCTAATCGACCAACGTCCTCGTATCGAACGTGCACAGCCAAAGTCCGAGGCACGCGTTCACAAACAGACAGGGGGGGGGGGTTGAGTGTAGGAGAGGGACAACACAAAACGGGCCCACCTGGCGAAATGCAGTCCCTGGTAAAGGCTCCTCAAAAGTATCCGCCCCCTTCCGTTGACGTCCAACCGAAGGAGCGTTGCCACCCGCGGTCGCCACTGACGATGATGAAGGAGTGATGATGATGGCGCTGATAACAAGGACGCGTGGACAATAACAGATGGCGATGTTGATGATGATCTTCGGTCCAACCGACCAAGTGTCGCCGTCGTTGCCGCCTCACGTTATCCAGCGACGAACTGGCGGATTGACGAACGTTGAGCTGCGAACTTTGAACTCGATCCTCGTACTCAAGCCCTGGATTCAATCCTCAACGACAATCCTCGACGAACCTGTAACATGCTTGTCGCATCGTAAATGTCATGTTCACTTGATTCTGTCCCCCTCCCTCCATCACACTTACCCCCCCCCACTCTCACTACGCTACTCCACTAAACTTCTGACACTTGAGGGGTCCAACTGCAGTCTATTTCCCCCGTCCTTGACTCTCTCTCGCTTTCTACTGTTATCGTCACTTGAAACAATTACATATCAACAATTCAATGAAATCATGAATGCATGGAATGGACGATGCTGCAAATGAACACATGTACACATCAACACATTATTCAAATCAAGCATCCCCAACGACAACAACAGCAACCACTTCCATCCTACCTTCATCACACTCCACCCCCTTTCTTCTCCCTCATTCTCCCTCCTTCAGTCGCACTCTTCCTTTCTTCTGCCTCTCCTCAGTGCAACCATCTCATCCTCCTCCTGTCTCACACACAGCTATCATTCAACACCCCAACAGCCGGCCCTCGGTTATTGGCACAGTAAAGAAAAACCACCATTGCACTAACCCACACGGTTCGATGTAATCGCACCCCGTAGCCCCTTCTCCACTGCTCGTCTACGAAAGTACATCCAATTAGGGTAATCCAGTAGTGTGTAGTTCCCGTAGTAGACAATACCTCAATACTACCTACCACACTACCACAGACTTGCTTTCCTACAGCTGCACTCCACCTGAGCATATCACTTCAGAAATCGGCAATCTTTAAACTAGTATACTTCTCTGGACCAGATATTATTATTCGTTAATACCCGTCCCACCCTAATTCCAGAACACAGCAAAAACCACAGAGCACTAGACAAACACCGTCTACACTGTACTGCTGACAAACATGTTCTGACCATAGTGAGCAAATTCCTAGACTGGCTTAACCGGCATACGCTGTTACCACGCTTTTCACGCTCCCGAGACAACAATAATCACGCATACAGCAACACGCAGTACCACCCCCGCCCTCATACTCTTCACCCACACATTCTACCTGGTTTCATCACAGGCTGCCCTGTGACATGGTTCATGTCAGATGTGTTATGCCAAAGGGGTCTATCCAGTCACGTCAGATGTGGTGTGTTAAAGGGGTCTATCTCGTAACGTCAGATGTGTCGTGCCAAAGGGGTCTAACCCGTCACGTCAGATGTGGTGTGTCAAAGGGGTCTATCCCGTCACGTCAGATGTGTCGTGCCAAATGGGTTTATCCCGTCACGTCAGATGTGGTGTGTCAAATGAGTCTATCCCGTCACGTCAGATGTGGTGTGTCATAGGAATCTATCCCGTCACGTCAGATGTGGTGTGTCAAAGGGGTCTATCCCGTCACGTCAGATGTGTCGTGCCAAATGGGTTTATCCCGTCACGTCAGATGTGGTGTGTCAAATGAGTCTATCCCGTCACGTCAGATGTGGTGTGTCAAATGAGTCTATCCCGTCACGTCAGATGTGGTGTGTCAAAGGAGTCTATCCCGTCACGTCAGATGTGGTGTGTCATAGGAATCTATCCCGTCACGTCAGATGTGGTGTGTCAAATGAGTCTATCCCGTCACGTCAGATGTGGTGTGTCAAATGAGTCTATCCCGTCGCGTCAGATGTGGTGTGTCAAAGGAGTCTATCCCGTCACGTCAGATGTGGTGTGACAAAGTAGTCTATCCCGTCACGTCAGATGTGTTTGTCAAAGGGGTCTATACCGTCACGTCAGATGTGGTGTGTCAAAGGAGTCTATCCCGTCACGTCAGATGTGGTGTGTCAAAGTAGTCTATCCCGTCACGTCAGATGTGGTGTGTCAAAGGAGTCTATCCCGTCGCGTCAGATGTGGTTGTCAAAGGAGTCTATCCCGTCGCGTCAGATGTGGTGTGTCAAAGGGGTCTATCCCGTCGCGTCAGATGTGGTTGTCAAAGGAGCATCCCGATTTTGTTTTCTTTCCAACCCATTCGTGGTCTACCATTAATATCCGGTGGCGAAAGGAATCCAAGACTGATGTCTTTGTGGATGATTCTTCCCTTCCTACTCTACATAGAGACAGTGGAAATATTGAAACTAGGGATGACAACCACAGGTATGATAGTTAACTGCACTGTTGTTATGTCAACATAGAGACAGTGGAAGTATGTAAACTATGGTTGACAGCCATAGGTATGATAGTTAACTGTACTGTTGCTATGTCAACATAGAGACAGTGGAAGTATATAAACTAGGGTTGACAGCCATAGGTATGATAGTTAACTGTACTTTTGTTATGTCAACATAGAGACAGTGGAAGTATGTAAACACGGGTTGACAGCCATAGGTATGATAGTTAACTGTACTGTTGTTATGTCAACATAGAGACAGTGGAAGTATGTAAACTAGGGTTGACAGCCATAGGTATGATAGTTAACTGTACTGTTGTTATGTCAACATAGAGACAGTGGAAGTATGTAAACTAGGGTTGACAGCCATAGGTATGATAGTTAACTGTACTGTTGTTATGTCAACATAGAGACAGTGGAAATATTAAACTATGGTTGACAGCCATAGGTATGATAGTTAACTGTACTGTTGTTATGTCAACATAGAGACAGTGGAAGTATGTAAACTATGGTTGACAGCCATAGGTATGATAGTTAACTGTACTGTTGTTATGTCAACATAGAGACAGTGGAAGTATTAAAACTAGGGTTGACAGCCATAGGTATAATAGTTAATTGTACTGTTGTTATGTCAACATAGAGACAGTGGAAGTATGTAAACTAGGGTTGACAGCCATAGGTATGATAGTTAACTGTACTGTTGTTATGTCAACATAGAGACAGTGGAAGTATGTAAACTATGGTTGACAGCCATAGGTATGATAGTTAACTGTACTGTTGTTATGTCAACATAGAGACAGTAGAAATATTGAAACTATGGTTGACAGCCATAGGTATGATAGTAAACTGTACTGTTGTTATGTCAACATAGAGACAGTGGAAGTATGTAAACTAGGGTTGACAGCCATAGGTATGATAGTTAACTGTACTGTTGTTATGTCAACATAGAGACAGTGGAAGTATGTAAACACGGGTTGACAGCCATAGGTATGATAGTTAACTGTACTGTTGTTATGTCAACATAGAGACAGTGGAAATATTAAACTATGGTTGACAGCCATAGGTATGATAGTTAACTGTACTGTTGTTATGTCAACATAGAGACAGTGGAAGTATGTAAACTATGGTTGACAGCCATAGGTATGATAGTTAACTGTACTGTTGTTATGTCAACATAGAGACAGTGGAAGTATTAAAACTAGGGTTGACAGCCATAGGTATGATAGTTAACTTTACTGTTGTTATGTCAACATAGAGACAGTGGAAGTATGTAACCTAGGGTTGACAGCCATAGGAATGATAGTTAACTGTACTGTTGTTATGTCAACATAGAGACAGTGGAAGTATGTAAACTAGGGTTGACAGTCATAGGTATGATAGTTAATTGTACTGTTGTTATGTCAACATAGAGACAGTGGAAGTATGTAAACTAGGGTTGACAGCCATAGGTATGATAGTTAACTTTACTGTTGTTATGTCAACATAGAGACAGTGGAAGTATTAAAACTAGGGTTGACAGCCATAGGTATAATAGTTAATTGTACTGTTGTTATGTCAACATAGAGACAGTGGAAGTATGTAAACTAGGGTTGACAGCCATAGGAATGATAGTTAACTGTACTGTTGTTATGTCAAAATAGAGACAGTGGAAGTATGTAAACTAGGGTTGACAGCCATAGGTATGATAGTTAACTGTACTGTTGTTATGTCAACATAGAGACAGTGGAAGTATGTAAACTATGGTTGACAGCCATAGGTATGATAGTTAACTGTACTGTTGTTATGTCAACATAGAGACAGTGGAAGTATTAAAACTAGGGTTGACAGCCATAGGTATAATAGTTAATTGTACTGTTGTTATGTCAACATAGAGACAGTGGATGTATGTAAACTAGGGTTGACAGCCATAGGTATGATAGTTAATTGTACTGTTGTTATGTCAACATAGAGACAGTGGAAGTATGTAAACTACGGTTGACAGCCATAGGTATGATAGTTAACTGTACTGTTGTTATGTCAACATAGAGACAGTGGAAGTATTAAAACTAGGGTTGACAGCCATAGGTATAATAGTTAATTGTGCTGTTGTTATGTCATCATAGAGACAGTGGAAGTATGTAAACTATGGTTGACAGCCATAGGTATGATAGTTAACTGTACTGTTGTTATGTCAACATAGAGACAGTGGAAGTATTAAAACTAGGGTTGACAGCCATAGGTATGATAGTTAATTGTACTGTTGTTATGTCAACATAGACACAGTGGAAGTATGTAAACTATGGTTGACAGCCATAGGTATGATAGTTAACTGTACTGTTGTTATGTCAACATAGAGACAGTGGATGTATGTAAACTAGGGTTGACAGCCATAGGTATGATAGTTAACTGTACTGTTGTTATGTCAACATAGAGACAGTGGAAGTATGTAAACTAGGGTTGACAGCCATAGGTATGATAGTTAACTGTACTGTTGTTATGTCAACATAGAGACAGTGGAAGTATTAAAACTAGGGTTGACAGCCATAGGAATGATAGTTAACTGTACTGTTGTTATGTCAACATAGAGACAGTGGAAGTATGTAAACTATGGTTGACAGCCATAGGTATGATAGTTAACTGTACTGTTATGTCAACATAGAGACAGTGGAAGTATGTAAACTATGGTTGACAGCCATAGGTATGATAGTTAACTGTACTGTTGTTATGTCTACATAGAGACAGTGGAAGTATTAAAACTAGGGTTGACAGCCATAGGTATAATAGTTAATTGTACTGTTGTTATGTCAACATAGAGACAGTGGAAGTATGTAAACTAGGGTTGACAGCCATTGGTATGATAGTTAACTGTACTGTTATGTCAACATAGAGACAGTGGAAGTATGTAAACTATGGTTGACAGCCATAGGTATGATAGTTAACTGTACTGTTGTTATGTCAACATAGAGACAGTGGATGTATGTAAACTATGGTTGACAGTCATAGGTATGATAGTTAATTGTACTGTTGTTATGTCAACATAGAGACAGTGGAAGTATGTAAAATATGGTTGACAGCCATTGGTATGATAGTTAACTGTACTGTTGTTATGTCAACATAGAGACAGTGGAAGTATATAATTTAGGGTTGACAGCCATAGGTATGATAGTTAACTGTACTGTTGTTATGTCAACATAGAGACAGTGGAAGTATGTAAACTAGGGTTGACAGCCATAGTTATGATAGTTAACTGTACTGTTGTTATGTCAACATAGAGACAGTGGAAGTATGTAAACTAGGGTTGACAGCCATAGGTATGATAGTTAACTGTACTGTTGTTATGTCAACATAGAGACAGTGGAAGTATGTAAACTAGGGTTGACAGTCATAGGTATGATAGTTAACTGTACTGTTGTTATGTCAACATATAGACAGTGGAAGTATGTAAACTATGGTTGACAGCCATAGGAATGATAGTTAACTGTACTGTTGTTATGTCAACATATAGACAGTGGAAGTATGTAAACTATGGTTGACAGCCATAGGAATGATAGGTAACTGTACTGTTGTTATGTCAACATAGAGACAGTGGAAGTATGCAAACTAGTGTTGACAGCCATAGGAATGATAGTTAACTGTGCTGTTGTTATGTCAACATAGAGACAGTGGAAGTATGTAAACTAGGGTTGACAGCCATAGGTATGATAGTTAACTGTACTGTTGTTATGTCAACATAGAGACAGTGGAAGTGTGTAAACTAGGGTTGACAGCCATAGGTATGATAGTTAACTGTACTGTTGTTATGTCAACATAGAGACAGTAGAAGTATGTAAACTATGGTTGACAGCCATAGGTATGATAGTTAACTGTACTGTTGTTATGTCAACATAGAGACAATGGAAGTATGTAAACTATGGTTGACAGCCATAGGTATGATAGTTAACTGTACTGTTGTTATGTCAACATAGAGACTGTGGAAGTATGTAAACTAGGGTTGACAGCCATTGGTATGATAGTTAACTGTACTGTTGTTATGTCAACATAGAGACAGTAGAAGTATGTAAACTATGGTTGACAGCCATAGGGATGATAGTTAACTGTACTGTTGTTATGTCAACATAGAGACTGTGGAAGTATGTAAACTAGGGTTGACAGCCATTGGTATGATAGTTAACTGTACTGTTGTTATCAGTGTAACAACTACTAATAACTACCACCATCAATGATAGTTAACTGTATTGTTGTTATGTCAACATAGAGACAGTGGAAGTATTAAAACTATGGTTTACAGTCAAAAGAATGATAGTTGCCTGTATTGTTGTTATCAGTGTACCCACTATTGATAAATACTACCATCTACATAATCCTGATATGTTGGTATTTAACATTAAACATGAGGAAGCATCTGCTTATTTAAATACTATCATAGCCTAAACCATAACTAGAAATTCGTTGGCGCACCACAGATGATCGTTACGCAGCGTCCTCCATCTTACTATGTCATCAGCAGCCCTCATGGCTTCACTCATTGTCACGCCTGTCATCAGCAGCCCTCATGGCTTCACTCATTGTCACGCCTGTCATCAGCAGCCCTCATGGCTTCACTCATTGTCACGCCTGTCATCAGCAGCCCTCATGGCTTCACTCATTGTCACGCCTGTCATCAGCAGCCCTCATGGCTTCACTCATTGTCACGCCTGTCATCAGCAGCCCTCATGGCTTCACTCATTGTCACGCCGGTCATCAGCAGCCCTTATGGCTTCACCCATTGTCACGCCGGTCATCAGCAGCCCTCATGGCTTCACTCATTGTCACGCCTGTTATCAGCAGCCCTCATGGATTCACTCATTGTCACGCCTGTCATCAGCAGCCCTCATGGATTCACTCATTGTCACGCCTGTCATCAGCAGCCCTCATGGCTTCACTCATTGTCACGCCTGTCATCAGCAGCCCTCATGGCTTCACTCATTGTCACGCCTGTCATCAGCAGCCCTCATGGCTTCACTCATTGTCACGCCTGTCATCAGCAGCCCTCATGGCTTCACTCATTGTCACGCCGGTCATCAGCAGCCCTTATGGCTTCACCCATTGTCACGCCGGTCATCAGCAGCCCTCATGGCTTCACTCATTGTCACGCCTGTTATCAGCAGCCCTCATGGATTCACTCATTGTCACGCCTGTCATCAGCAGCCCTCATGGATTCACTCATTGTCACGCCTGTCATCAGCAGCCCTCATGGCTTCACTCATTGTCACGCCTGTCATCAGCAGCCCTCATGGCTTCACTCACTGTCACGCCGGTCATCAGCAGCCCTCATGGCTTCACTCATTGTCACGCCGGTCCATTTTTGAATTTTGTCTTCTACCACCCCCAGCCCCTCTTTTTCTGTCTCACTGTTCTCCTGTCTCCCTGGACTGTGCCTTGCAGCATGGTCTTTGCTATGCTCTGGCCATACCATCGGATTTTCCCTTTCTTCACCATTGTGACCATGCCACCTCGTGTTATCGTATTTAAATATATTATCTGTAAAACTAGCAACGAGCCATGGACCAAATAACTAAAGACTGGCCCATTCCCAGAACTGATATGTACAAAGCACTTCGTATTATGGTGCATCCGTATGGAACTCTCTTTTGGAGTGTGAATCATACGGTACTATTAATATCATAATTCTCTCTTTTCCATCTCTCTCTCCCTCCCTCTCTCCTTCTCTCTCTCTCTCTCTCTCTCTCTCTGGCTCTCTCTCTCTTTCCACCGGCATCCACTGCAAACTCAATGACGGATGTTAATTGAACACTATAAGTACTGCTGTACATTATTTGTTAGGTCTAGTTTAACTTCAAGCAGCAACTTGGCTTTAACATCCTTGTGGAGTTTAGTGTGTGTGCTTGTTTAGTTAGTCAGTGCAATTCACAGAAGGAAGTGTTTTTTCACTGTTGACACAGTCTTTGTTGAAAGGGAGAAATGTCAATGATACAAACTGCCAGCTGTGTGGTGACATTGCTGTAAGACTTGTTCCCCAGATGTAAAAAAGGCATCTGTATGCGTTGATAGCAAGGTTAGTCATGTTTGCCTGCTTGTTTGGAATGCGTGTTGGAGAAGTTTCTCTGCATGTCGTCCAGAGATAGGAACTCTATGAATTATGAATCACTAACTAAGAAATGTTAACTTGCAGTGGAGGTGGGGGATATGTAGCAAGAAGCATCGATCTACCTTTGATAATTCTGACGTCAACATAGTTATCAATACTTTGTTGTTGTTGTTGTTGTTGTTGTTGTTGTTGTTGTTGTTGTTGTTTACCATGTGTGTGTGTGCTTGCATGTTTGTGCTCGACTTTCTTACCTTACATTGGTAATGTATATTTTTTATGGCTTTTTAAAATTCTTGTTGTATGTTGTTTACTGCTCACTTAATAGTTTTTGGTGTTTTTCTATGTCATATCAACACTGTTTATCCTTGCCACTACATGGTTGTGTGTATTGTAGTGTTTGATGTTTTTCTATGTCATATCAACACTGTTTATCCTTGCCACTACATGGCTGTGTGTATTGTAGTGTTTGATGTTTTTCTATGTCATATCAACACTGTTTATCCTTACCAATGTGTGGCTGTGTGTATTGTAGTGTTTGATGTTTTTCTATGTCATATCAACACTGTTTATCCTTACCAATGTGTGGCTGTGTGTATTGTAGTGTTTGATGTTTTTCTATGTTGTAGCAACACTGTCTATCCTTGTCACTACATGGCTGTGTGTAGTGTAGTGTTTGGTGTTTTTCTATGTCATATCAACACTGTTTATCCTTGCCACTACATGGCTGTGTGTATTGTAGTGTTTGATGTTTTTCTATTTCATATCAACACTGTTTATCCTTGTCACTACATGGCTGTGTGTATTGTAGTGTTTGATGTTTTTCTATTTCATATCAACACTGTTTATCCTTGCCACTACATGGCTATGTGTATTGTAGTGTTTGATGTTTTTCTATGTCATATCAACACTGTTTATCCTTGCCACTACATGGCTGTGTGTATTGTAGTGTTTGGTGTTTTTCTATGTCATATCAACACTGTTTATCCTTGTCACTACATGGCTGTGTGTATTGTAGTGTTTGATGTTTTTCTTTGTCATATCAACACTGTTTATCCTTGTCACTACATGGCTGTGTGTATTGTAGTGTTTGATGTTTTTCTTTGTCATATCAACACTGTTTATCCTTGTCACTACATGGCTGTATGTATTGTAGTGTTTGATGTTTTTCTTTGTCATATCAACACTGTTTATCATTGTCACTACATGGCTGTGTGTATTGTAGTGTTTGATGTTTTCTATGTCATATCAACACTGTTTATCATTGCCAGTATGTGGCTGTGTAAATGTGTGCCAGCATCTACAGCAAACTTTTAGTCTGGATTTGCACCGTTTCTTCTTCTTCTTCTTCTTCTTCTTCTTCTTCTTCTTCTTCTTCTTCTTCTTCTTCTTCTTCTTCTTCTTCTTCTTCTTCTTCTTCTTCTTCTTCTTCTTCTTCTTCTTCGTCGTCTTCTTCTTCATTATTATTATTATTATTATTATTATTATTATTATTATTATTATTATTATTATTATTATTATTATTATTATTATTATTATTATTATTATTATTATTATTACTATTATTATTATTATTATTATTATTATTATTATTATTATTATTATTATTATTATTATTATTATTATTATTATTATTATTATTATTATTATTATTATTATTGTTTTGACTGAAGTGGTATATTTGTCCTAACAATCTTCGAAGTTTGTGGACTCAATATTTTCCTCTTGCATTTAGATTGTTCGTTAGTCATTGTTAGTGTCCAGCAGACTGCAAAAAGCCGAATCAGGACCACCCCTCTTGTATGGGATCACCATTGCAGTGAAGATAATCATTGAAAACAAGTTGTTCATCATTTTTAGACATCTGAACAGTGCAGAGAAAGAGAGAGAGAGAGAGAGAGAGAGAGAGAGAGAGAGAGAGAGAGAGCAAAGAGAGAGCGAGACATAGAGAGAGAAGAGAGAGAGAATAATAATACTATTAATAAAAATAATAACAATACTACTACTACTACTACTACTACTACTACTACTACTACTACTACTACTACTACTACTACTACTACTAATAATAATGGATGATATTTACGCGCCTTTCCCCAAATCAATCAGGCTCAAAGTGCGGCGATCTGTACCAACGTACACTCTCATTTGTCTCGTCCACCCTCATACACTCACACAACCAATTCACATCCATCACTCAAACAGGTGGTGTAAAGGCAGGGAAATCGCTATTGGAAGACGGAAAGAAAATCGAATTTTTATTTTTTAAAATTTTATATTGACTGCGTCCAGTACCATTATTGAAGGGAGGGAGGAAACCAGAGTGCCCGGAGAAAACCCTCGGTGACCTCAATAGTCTCATACCTAAGTCACATACGTTCGCCCCTTGCGGGAATCGAACCCGCAAGCTTTGGCATAGGAAACCGGCGACTTATCCACTGCGCTACGAAAAAAAGAGAGTGAGAGAGAGAGAGAGAGAGAGAGAGAGAGAGAGAGAGAGAGAGAGAGAGAGAGAGAGAGAGAGAGAGAGAGAGAGAGAGAAATCATATACTCTTGGATTGTCCTGTAAGATGTAATTGCTATCCTATCCTATCCCGTAACTTGAAAGTCGTTGGAGCACCACAGATAATCGTTTAACCAGGGTACTCCACCTTTCTCTGTCCTCTGCAACCCTCATGGTTTTGCTCAGTGTTAAGCCAGTCCATTTTCGAATGGTGTCCTCCCACCTCTTTTTGTGTCTCCCTCCTCTTCTGCCTTTTTGCACCGTGCCTTGCAGGATGGTCTTTGCAAGGCCTGTTGCTCTGGTGACGTGGCCATACCATCGGAGTTTTCGTTTCTTCACACTGTGAGCATGTCATCGTGTTGTCCAATAGCTTATGTGTTGGTCTGTCGGACGTTGTCATTGGCAATCATAGATGCATGATAGAAAAGTTATGTCCGAACAATGGTGGATGTATTATTTCATCCACGTATTAGAGTTAGAGTATTAGAGTTTTGTTAAGATCTCGCTATTTCAAAAAAAAACATTTTCTAAGTTTTATTTAGCTGTTTCCTGTTAAATTGTTTGATGATTAACCTTGTTTTTAGATGCGTATGTGAGGTTTTAGCAATTGTGAAGGTGTATGCGTGTGTGTGTACAATCTCCGTAATGACAATAGACGATGCATCACATACGTCAGGCGGTGGTAGTACTTGGAGATTTCTGGATGGGTAACCATGCTAGCAATGTTTCATGTTAAGCAACATCAGGCGGGGGTAGTACTTGGATAGATGACCATGCCAGCAATGTTTCATGTTAAGCAACATCAGGTGGGAGTAGTACTTGGATGTTTCATGTTAAACAACGTCAGGCGATGGTAGTACTTGGATGTTTCTTGTTAAACAACGTCAGGCGGGGGTAGTGCTTGGATGTTTCATGTTACACCCCGTCAGGCGGGGATAGTAATTTGATGTTTAATGTTAAACAACGTCAGACGGGGGTAGTACTTGAATGTTTTGTGTTACACACTTTCAGTCTGGGATAGTACTTGGATGTTTCATAATAAAAATGTCAGGTGGGGGTAGTACTTGCATATTTCATGTTAAACTACGTCAGGCGGGGGTAGTACTTGAATGTTTCATGTTACACACCGTCAGTCTGGGATAGTACTTGGATGTTTCATGTTAAATAACGTCATGCGGGGGTAGTACTTGGTTGTTTCATGTTAAGCAACGTCAGGCGGGGTTAGTACTTGGATGCTTCATGTTAAACAACGTCAGGCGGGGGTAGTACTTGGAAGCTTCATGTTAAACAACGTCAGGCGGGGGTAGTACTTGGATGTTTCATGTTAAACAACGTCAGGCGGGGGTAGTACTTGGATGTTTAATGTTAAACAACGTCAGGCGGGGGTAGTACTTGGATGTTTAATGTTAAACAACGTCAGGCGGGGGTAGTACTTGGATGTTTCATGTTAAACAACGTCAGGCGGGGGTAGTACTTGGATGTTTCATGTTAAACAACGTCAGGTGGGGGTAGTACTTGGATGTTTCATGTTAAACAACGGCAGGCGGGGGTAGTACTTGGATGTTTCATGTTAAACAACGTCAGGCGGGGGTAGTACTTGGATGTTTCATGTTAAACAACGTCAGGTGGGGGTAGTACTTGGATGTTTCATGTCAAACAACGTCAGGCGGGGGTAGTACTTGGATGTTTCATGTTAAACAACGTCAGGCGGGGGTAGTACTTGGATGGGTGACCATACTAGGAAGGCAGCCTCACAACGACACCACGCGATTGAAACAAGCGCACAACCCACCCCAGTCCCCCAGCTGTGTGTGGGTACCAGGCGGTGCTTAGAACCGGGCAAGGAAAAGCAGATAGGCTCCGCCCTCATTAAGCTGGCCTAGAAAAAAGGGAGGTCCCCAAAGGCCTCCTTCCCAAACGTGTGAAAGGTTAAGGGAGCTACACCATCTTTAACCTTTGTGGTGGACGAGAAAACAAAGCACAAAGGCGTTTGTGGATGAACATCTATGTTTAACGTCTACACCCACCATTGGCCATAGGACAGACGGGGATCACCATACCAGGGAACAAGGGGTAGAGATCTAAATCAACACTGAACCACCATTGGCCATAGGACAGACGGCGATAACCATCTTAGGGAACAAGGGGTAGAGATCTAAATCAGCACTGAACCACCATTGGCCATAGGACAGACGGTGATCAACATACCAGGGAACAAGGGGTAGAGATCTACATCAACACTGAACCACCATTGGCCATAGGACAGACGGGGATCACCATCCCAGGGAACAAGGGGTAGAGATCTAAATCAACACTGAACCACCATTGGCCATAGGACAGACGGGGATCACCATCCCAGGGAACAAGGGGTAGAGATCTAAATCAACACTGAACCATCATTGGCCATAGGACAGACGGGGATCACCATACCAGGGAACAAGAAGTAGAGATCTAAATCAACACTGAACCACCACAGTATTTATACTGCTAACATGGACAGAACAAACTTGACAAAGTTTATTTAGCCCTCCACGGGATTCGAACCTGGGTCATCGTTGTGCCAGAACGCTCTACCACTTGAACTATGGCGGTGGTCATCGTTGTGCCAGAACGCTCTACCACTTGAACTATGGCGGTGGACATCGTTGTGCCAGAACGCT
>CM072522.1:59924852-59944852 GCA_036898135.1 Oncomelania hupensis | reverse complement strand
GCTCAGCTACACGGGACAGGATGAGATGGGGTCAAGTGTTGTGACCATTGTCAAGTGTCAACCAGTCGGGTTTTCCAAATTTCACGTTTGAATGTAATTACAATTTCCCTTCCTGGCTTAGCCATTGTTTTTGAAAGTTATTTTTATTGCGAATGTTGTTCTTATTAAAGATGACTATGATGGATGATGATGACTATGACGACGATCATTAGAATGATGATGATAGCGATGATGAATCTGCTGCAGTTGAATGTTGTTTTGTCCCCTCATACTGTCGAATGAAGTAAACTTATGTGATTAATCAGCTAAAGACAGGAAAAATTAAAAGAACCTAATGTAATAATGGTTGATACTATAATAATTGACACTGGATTTTAAAAAAAAATAACTCAAAGAAATTGATCTTTGGAATGTAGCTGTGGCAGAAAGACGATAAAGTCCGTTTACAAATGTAGCTGTGGCAGAAAGACGTTAAAGTCAGTTTACAAATGTAGCTGTGGCAGAAAGACGTTAAAGTCAGTTTACAAATGTAGCTGTGGCAGAAAGACGTTGACGTCAGTTTACAAATGTAGCTGTGGCAGACAGACGTTAAAGTCAGTTTACAAATGTACCTGTGGCAGAAAGACGTTAAAGTCAGTTCACAAATGTAGCTGTGGCAGAAAGACGTTGACGTCAGTTTACAAATGTAGCTGTGGCAGAAAGACGTTAAAGTCAGTTTACAAATGTAGCTGTGGCAGAAAGACGTTGACGTCAGTTTACAAATGTAGCTGTGGCAGAAAGACGTTGACGTCAGTTTACAAATGTAGCTGTGGCAGAAAGACGTTAAAGTCAGTTCACAAATGTAGCTGTGGCAGAAAGACGTTCAAGTCAGTTTACAAATGTAGCTGTGGCAGAAAAACGTTAAAGTCAGTTTACAACTGTAGCTGTGGAAGAAAGACGTTAAAGTCAGTTTACAAATGTAGCTATGGCAGAAAGACGTTGACGTCAGTTTACAAATGTAGCTGTGGCAGAAAGACGTTAAAGTCAGTTTACAAATGTAGCTGTGGCAGAAAGACGTTGACGTCAGTTTACAAATGTAGCTGTGGCAGAAAGACGTTGACGTCAGTTTACAAATGTAGCTGTGGCAGAAAGACGTTGACGTCAGTTTACAAATGTAGCTGTGGCAGAAAGACGTTGACGTCAGTTTACAAATGTAGCTGTGGCAGAAAGACGTTAAAGTCAGTTCACAAATGTAGCTGTGGCAGAAAGACGTTCAAGTCAGTTTACAAATGTAGCTGTGGCAGAAAAACGTTAAAGTCAGTTTACAACTGTAGCTGTGGCAGAAAGACGTTAAAGTCAGTTTACAAATGTAGCTGTGGCAGAAAGACGTTGACGTCAGTTTACAAATGTAGCTTTGGCAGAAAGACGTTGACGTCAGTTTACAAATGTAGCTGTGGCAGAAAGACGTTGACGTCAGTTTACAAATGTAGCTGTGGCAGAAAGACGTTAAAGTCAGTTTACAAATGTAGCTGTGGCAGAAAGACGTTAAAGTCAGTTTACAAAGGAGGATGAAATGATTGGAACACGATATATTCCTCAAACACAAATTCTGCTTCTCGGCAAGTTTGAAATAGATTATCATTATACTCTTCCAATGTTGTGTATGAGGTTAATTTGTTTAAAAGTTGTGGGTATATGATAGAAGTAAGACCGAACAAAGCAGGATGTGTTATATCACACATATAGTTGCAACTCTCTTACTAAACACAGTTTCATTTCAGTTCTTGTTAGAGTGTCATATCAAAATGTTGGACTCGAGCTGTCCACTATCTATCCTATCCTATCCTGTCCCGTAACTCGGAGGTCGTAGGGGCACCACAGATGATCGTTTAACCAACATACTCCATCTTTCTCTGTCCTCAGCAGACCTGATGCTTTCGCTCAGTGTCAAACCAGTCCATTCTCGAATGTTGTCTTCCCACCTCTTTTTCCGTCTCCCTCTTCTTCTACCTCCTTGCATTGTCCCTTGCAGAATGGTCTTTGCAAGACCTGATGATCTGGTGACGTGGCCATACCATCGGAGTTTACGTTTCTTCACCACTGTGAGCAGGTCACTGTGTTTTCCAATGGCTTGTGTGATGGTCTGTCCGACTTCATCGTTGGTGTATATGATAGAAATGATAGTCCACTACCATTGTTGATTTATTTATGTAATCGTCATAATAGAGCGGTTTTTCAGCTCAAGACACGCTCAAGGCGCTGGCAAATACAAGATCTAACTCACGGCACTGGTCTATACAGGATCTAACTCAGGACACTGGTCCATACAGGATCTAACTCAAGACACTGGTCCATACAGGATCTAACTCAAGACACTGGTCCATACAGGATCTAACTCAAGACACTGGTCCATACAGGATCTAACTCAAGACACTGGTCCATACATGATCTAACTCATGACACTGGTCCATACAGGATCTAACTCAAGACACTGGTCCATACAGGATCTAACTCAAGACACTGGTCCATACAGGATCTAACTCAAGACACTGGTCCATACAGGATCTAACTCACGGCACTGGTCCATACAGGATCTAACTCAAGACACTGGTCCATACAGAATCTAACTGAAGACACTGGTCCATACAGGATCTAACTCAAGACACTGGTCCATACATGATCTAACTCATGACACTGGTCCATACAGGATCTAACTCAAGACACTGGTCCATACAGGATCTAACTCAAGACACTGGTCAATATAGGATCTAACAAGACACTGGTCCATACAGGATCTAACTCAAGACACTGGTCCATACATGATATGACTCAAGGCACTGCATGGTCAATACAGGATCTAACTCAAGACACTGGTCCATACAGGATCTAATTCAAGACACTGGTCCATACAGGATCTAACTCAAGACACTGGTCCATACAGGATCTAACTCAAGACACTGGTCCATACAGGATCTAACTCAAGACACTGGTCCATACAGGATCTAACTCAAGACACTGGTCCATACAGGATCTAACTCAAGACACTGGTCCATACATGATCTAACTCAAGATACTGCATGGTCCATACAGGATCTAACTCATATCCGCAAGAGAGAAAAAAACAAGGTGCTCATAGAGAGATCATTAGGAGTATTTCAAATCTAATACGCCTATATCAAGTCCTTCTTCCATTACGAGAATGCACATTGAAAACAAAACTTAATCGTTCACTTAAGGCAGGCCTAAATTTATTGAAGTCTTCAAAAGCCTGTATGACAAGGCTACCAGTGCAGTCCTTCACAACAGCGCCATTGGGAACTGGTTTAGAACCACAATCGGTGTTCGTCAATGATGCCTACTCTCTCCAACACTCTTTAACATCTTCTTAGAGCGTATCATGTCAGTTGCCATTGCAGATCACGAAGGCACAGTCAGCATAGGGGGTATAGCAATCTCCAACCTTCGTTTTGCGATGACATTGATGGATGGGCTAGAGGGGAACAATAACTTATAAATGACAAGGTTGAAGCCCATTTGGAAGGAAAGAACCATCAGTCTACATTCCAAGGTAAGGCTGCAGCGCTCCCTTGTCATATCCATATTCCTATACGTTTGCGAAACATGGACCCTCACAGCAGATGTACAACGAAGAATATAGAAAGCATGGAGATGAGGTGCTACAGAAGACTTCTTTGCATTTGCTATACCCAGCACATCAAAAAACAACGAATGCCGACAGACCATCACACAAGCCATTGGGCAACACGATGATATGCTGACAGTTGTGAAGAAACAAAAACTCCGATGGTATGAGCACGTCACAAGAACATCAGTCCTTGCAAAGACTATCCTGCAAGACACGGTTCAAGGAGGCAGAAGAAGAGGGAGACAGAAAAAGGTGGGAGGACAGCATTCGAGAGGATTGACTGGTTTGATACTGAGCAAAGCCATGAGGGTTGCTGAGGATAGAGAAAGATGGAATCGATCATCTGTGGTGTCCCAACGACCTTCGAGTTACGGGATAGGAAAGGATAGGTTGGCAGCTGAGTCACAGCAAACTCTATCCACGACTTGCTTTACTAGCTCAAGTGCTGCTCGATACGCTGGCCGATACAGGATCTAAATCAAACCGCCCTACATACAGTAGTGATGACCTCAGCCTCGGGGAAGTTTAATGTTTATTCGTCCCCGTTTTTGGTAAACGGGCACTGGGTTTTTCCATGGTACCAATAATGGTGAAAGCGAAAGCCTTAGCTACACGGGAAATGGGGTGACGAAAGCAAGCATTGTGACAGTGATATAGTTTGGCTGACATAAACTTAAATTGTATCAAGTGTTCAAAAATCCGGGTTTTCCAACATTCACGTTACACTGTAATCACAAATTCCCTTACTGAATCATTCCCGGTTTTCCGATATATATTGTTAATGCGAATATTCTTTTCTTTTAAAGAATAAGAAGGAGAAAGAAGAAAAATAGGAAAAAGAAGAGGAAGAGGAAGAAGAAGAAGAAGAACAAGAAGAAGAAGAAGAAGAAGAAGAAGATGATGATGATGATGTGGATGATGATGATGATGATGATGATGAAGATGATGATGATGATGATGATGATGATGATGATGATGATGATGATGATGATGATGATGATGATGATGATGATGATGATGATGATGATGATTAGTGTATCCGATACACGGGACATGGTGTGTGGAGTTAGATATTAGTGTATCGGCTACACGGGATTTGGGGTGTGGAGTTAGATATCTGCCCGCCGGTTTAAGACATTGTACAGACCTTATTTTCCTTCAAGAGTTCCTTAAAGACGCACTAGTTCCGCAAGGCGTTTTCTGTGTAAATAGTAATAACAGTAATAATACTTTTCTGAATGATGCTGTACATGATGTAGTTCCCCCGTTGGGGTGCCGGGGGTTTCAGTATAAATAGTATCGTCACTTTCTGGAAATGTAGTGCCCACTGTCGCTGTCTTTCTCATTTGCTCTTTCTCATTCCTGTTCTGTTCTATCAATCTGCTATACTATCTTCTTCTTCGCTAGACCAGTCACCTACCTTTTTCTTGAAAACTCTTCCGGGACAAGACTTTTGTATTTGTGTATGAGGTCTGTTGGATCAGCTTGGGAATATTGGATGCTTTCTGCCGGGCGGTCACTAGGGCTTCTGGTCCTGATTTGGCTCGGAAGAGTCCGCTGGACCTAAAGCAATAATCATGTAATGTAACTAGGGCTTCCTATGATGTTATTATTTAGCAATGTAGGCATTTTATATGTATGTTTTTTTTTGATAATTTATAATGATGTTTGTATTTTATTTTGTTTTTGTAAACGGGGGTTTAATAAATTAGAGTACAGCCTCAGCGTCCCCTGCGTGGGATGTCTTTATTGTAAAGTGACTGGCTGGTGGAGAGCTTTCAGTTTTACCACTAGGGTTGTTTCAGCAGACCTTTTATGCGAATTGGGGGTTGTCCGGTCCTAATTTGGCTTGGAAGAGTCCGCTGGACCTAAAGCAATAATAATGTAATGTAATGTAACATGATGTAGTGCGAATGTTGTGATGATGCGTACGAATGATGTGTGTAAGCGCATTGAGTTGTTATTCTAATGAAAAATGCGTTGTATAAATGCAATTTATTTTTATTTATTATTATTGGCTAACGATATGTTGTGTGTTGAGTTATATATTAGTGTATGGGCTACACGGAATATGGTGTGATGAGATATATTAATTTATAGGTCATATACTCTTCCAATATGTTGTATTAATATTGTTATTTTCTGTGTAAAGACCACAGCTACATAATAGAAAAGTATGGCCCAATAAAGCAGGATGTAATAAATCATCCACAAACCAGTGTTGATAAGCTCGCCATTACAATGTTTGTATAAGTTTTATTTAGCTCTTTCCTGTTCAATTGACTGATAATTAACATTTTAGAGGAGTGTTTGAGTGTGAGCAATTGTGATTTCTGTGTGATTCTCTCTCTCTCTCTCTCTCTCTCTCTCTCTCTCTCTCTCTCTCTCTCTCTCTCTCTCTCTCTGTCTCTGTCTCTGTCTCTGTCTCTCTCTCTCTCTCTCTCTCTCTCTCTCTCTCTCTCTCTCTCTCTCTCTCTCTCTCTCTCTCTTTCTCTGCAACACGTGGTAAACTGCGTGCTTTGTTCATCTGTGTCCTCTGACAACACTGTTAGTATTAAAGTACGTCGTTGTGGGTGGTGGTGGTGGTAGCGTGTGAGTGTGAGTGAGTGAGTGTGCGTGAGTGTGTGTGCGTTGGTGAGTGTGCGTGAGTACGCAGTTTATACTTTCATCATTGTTCAATGAACACTGACTTGGAGAGAGGGAGAGAGAGAAGATAACAATTCTATTTTAAAAGAATAAAAGAATAAGCGCTGTGTGCACTTTATGACATCTGTCCCTTGGGGCTTGTAACAATAACTATTAACTACAACACAATAATGTTGTAACATTGTCATCATGTAACAATAACTATTAACTACAACACATTAATGTTATAACATTATCATCATGTAACAATAACTATTAACTACAACACATTAATGTTGTAACATTATCATCATGTAACAATAACAATTAACTACAACACATTAATGTTATAACAGTATCATCATGTAACAATAACTATTAACTACAACACATTAATGTTGTAACATTGTCATCATGTAACAATAACTATTAACTACAACACATTAATGGTATAACAGTATCATCATGTAACAATAACTATTAACTACAACACATTAATGTTGTAACATTATCATCATGTAACAATAACTATTAACTACAACACATTAATGTTATAACAGTATCATCATGTAACAATAACTATTAACTACAACACCTTAATGTTGTAACATTGTCATCATGTAACAATAACTATTAACTACAACACATTATTGTTATAACAGTATCATCATGTAACAATAACTATTAACTACAAAGCATTAATGTTGTAACATTATCATCATGTAACAATAACTATTAACTACAACACATTAATGTTGTAGCATTATCATCATGTAACAATAACTATTAACTACAACACATTAATGTTATAACATTATCATCATGTAACAATAACTATTAACTACATCACATTAATGTTGTAACATTATCATCATGTAACAATAACTATTAACTACAACACATTAATGTTATAACATTATCATCATGTAACAATAACTATTAACTACAACACATTAATGTTGTAACATTATGATCATGTAAAAATAACTATTAACTACAACACATTAATGTTGTAACATTATCATCATGTAACAATAACTATTAACTACAACACCTTACTGTTGTAACATTGTCATCATGTAACAATAACTATTAACTACAACACATTATTGTTATAACAGTATCATCATGTAACAATAACTATTAACTACAACACATTAATGTTGTAACATTATCATCATGTAACAATAACTATTAACTACAACACATTAATGCTGTAGCATTATCATCATGTAACAATAACTATTAACTACAACACATTAATGTTATAACATTATCATCATGTAACAATAACCATTAACTACAACACATTAATGTTGTAACATTATCATCATGTAACAATAACTATTAACTACAACACATTAATGTTATAACATTATCATCATGTAACAATAACTATTAACTACAACACATTAATGTTGTAACATTATGATCATGTAAAAATAACTATTAACTACAACACATTAATGTTGTAACATTATCATCATGTAACAATAACTATTAACTACAACACATTAATGTTGTAACATTATCATCATGTAACAATAACTATTAACTACAAAACATTAATGTTGTAACATTATCATCATGCAACAATGACTAATAACTACAAAACATTAATGTTGTAACATTATCATCGTGTAACAATAACTATTAACTACAACACATTAATGTTGTAACATTATTATCAGGTAACAATAATTATTAACTACAACACATTAATGTTTTAACATTATCATTATGTAACAATAACTATTAACTACAACACATTAATGTGTAACATTATCATCATGTAACAATAATTATTAACTACAACACATTAATGTTGTAACATTGTCATCATGTAACAATAACTATTAACTACAACAAAATAACTTTATAACATTAACACTATGGATAAATAACACATAAACAAGGTACTCATTAGATAATATAATTTTCAAAAAAATATATATTGTTGTTAATATCCATCAACAACAATTTATGTATATTTAATATTAATGTGTTTTAAAGCTTCATAGCTCTGAACATCCCAATGAGAGAGAGAGAAAGAGAGAGAGGAGACAGAGAGAGTGAGAGAGAGACAGAGAGAGACAGAGAGGCAGACAGTCAGACAGACAAAGAGAGAGAGAGATACAGAGAGAGAGAGAGTGTGAGAGAGAGAGAGAGAGAGAGAGAGAGAGAGAGAGAGAGAGAGAGAGAGAGAGAGAGAGAGAGAGAGAGAGAAGTTGAAGTAGAAGTGTAAAGAAATGGGATAAAGGTTTAGTCATAGCCTGATGTTACATCCTGTCTTTTAACTATATAAAGATGAACAATAACTGTGACTGTAATGCTAGTCATCAAAACACTAGCTGTGACTGTAATGCTAGTCATCAAAACATTAACTGTGACTGTAATGCTAGTCATCAAAACACTAACTGTGACTGTAATGCTAGTCATCAAAACACTAACTGTGACTGTAATGCTAGTCATCAAAACACTAACTGTGTCTGTAATGCTAGTCATCAAAACACTAACTGTGACTGTAATGCTAGTCATCAAAACACTAACTGTGACTGTAATGCTAGTCATCAAAACACTAACTGTGACTGTAATGCTAGTCATCAAAACACTAACTGTGACTGTAATGCTAGTCATCAAAACATTAACTGTGACTGTAATGCTAGTCATCAAAACACTAACTGTGACTGTAATGCTAGTCATCAAAACACTAACTGTGACTGTAATGCTAGTCATCCAAACACTAACTGTGACTGTAATGCTAGTCATCAAAACACTAACTGTGACTGTAATGCTAGTCATCAAAACATTAACTGTGACTGTAATGCTAGTCATCAAAACACTAACTGTGACTGTAATGCTAGTCATCCAAACACTAACTGTGACTGTAATGCTAGTCATCAAAACACTAACTGTGACTGTAATGCTAGTCATCAAAACATTAACTGTGACTGTAATGCTAGTCATCAAAACACTAACTGTGACTGTAATACTAGTCATCAAAACACTAACTGTGACTGTAATGCTAGTCATCAAAACATTAACTGTGACTGTAATGCTAGTCATCAAAACACTAACTGTGACTGTAATGCTAGACATCAAAACAATTTCAATTTGTTTATTGTACACGAACCTCTTTGGGCCCAACGCACAAACGGGGACAGTGGAACGAAGACTTCCACATGCACAAGTCATTTTGCTACCCGCCTGGGACTCAGGTATTTATTGCAAACGCTGCTGACAGTCCCTCCTGTCTATTACTCTGTCACATAACGTATTCTTACTCTTTTCATCGGGGGGAGGGGGAGGGGGAGAGGTGGAGGGAGGGGGAGAGGTAGGGGGAGGGGGGGTGCCGGGAGTTCATGTATAAATAGTATCCCCATTTTGTGGAACTGTAGTGTTTAGATTACCACTAATTCTGTCATTCTTATTTGATCTTTCTCGTTCCTAATCTGTTTTATCAATCTACTATCTTGTTCACTAGACCAGTCACCTACATTTTTTCTTGAAAACTCTACCAAAACTCCTCATTTGTATATGGGGTCTGTTGGTGTTGGGTCAGCTTGGGGTTATTGGACATTTTCTGCCGAATGGTCACTAGGGCTTTCAATGGTTTTATTATTTAGATATGTAGGCATTTTCTATGTATGTGTTTTGTTAATATTTTTTTACTGATGTTTATATTCTTTTGGTTTTTGAAAACGGGGTTCTATAAATTATAGTAAAGCCCAAGCTTCCCATTGTCAGGTCTACTTTCCAGTAGTCGAATTTCCCTTACTGACTTGTGATAAGAGATTTTCTCTTGAAATATCACATAGACAACGCCCGGTGACGCAGCTCTATAAATAGGTGACAGCAACCCAGCTCTCGATATCCTATCAGCCTCCCGGGTGTCCCACTTTGACTACAATCCGGTTCCACGGCTTATTGTCTCTCCGACCTGGTTTCCTCTCTTCTCCTCCTAACGATCCGCTTATTTTCAAGCCAAACTAACGAATGAAGGTTCCGGCCAATTTTCTGCATTAGCTTCTCAACCTGAGCTCAACGATTGGCTCCCTAAACTGCAAAATAAGCTTCACCCTGACCGCACGTGCTAATGCTCATAACACATTATTCAAGTTCTTGACCTGATGGTCTTGCAGAGTGACTTGTTATTGTCCATTTACTGAAAAACAAGGTGCCCACACCCCTCTTCCCTAGTTTTGCGATGACACCCATGCATGAAATCCTTTTATTGTAAAGTGGCCGGCTGGTGGAGTGCCTGCTGTGTTACCGTTAGAATTGTTTAAGCAGATCTTTTATACGAATTAGGGGTGAGTCCCCTTTCAACCAAGTTGTCCTGATTCGGCTCTTTGCTGGACACTATAAACAATAACTGACTAACGAACTAACTAACTAACTAACTAACTAACTAACTAACTAACTAACTAACTAACTAACGTATCTTTCCCTATCACACATTGGAAAGTATCAACAGTCTGGTCTAGTATGACTCTCTTTTTTTTCAGACCAACACCTTTACCGCTTCAGCGAGACAAAACCTTTTGCTACAATTGGAATAAAGTGTGTATACTTGACTTGATTTGACTTTTGAACAGGAATGCAAAAGTGAGAGACACTCAAGTCAGAGACGCATAAGTGAAAGACGAATAAATAAAAAGTAATAGATCAGATGAGGTGGAGCGATGGCGGCGAACAATCCAGGCCCCACTGCACAGGACCAATGGCGGGACTTTGTGATCAACCTTTACCCTAACGCCACCACAGGAACCAATTGTGTGCCACCCTTCAACTTCAACCGTGTGCCTTATAGGACACAAATTGTGCCAGGCACCCGCGAGACAGCCTTTGTCCTGACTGTCCAACCTGCTACTGTCCCACCTCCTGCTGTTCCACCTGCTGCTGCCCCACCTGCTGCTGTCCCACCTGCTGTTGTCCCACCTGCTGCTGCCCCACCTGCTACTGTCCCACCTGTTGCTGTCCCACCTGCTGCTGCCCCACCTGCTGCTGTCCCACCTGCTGCTGCCCCACCTGTCTTACCTGTTGCTGTCCCGCCTGTATCAGGTCACACACTGTCGCCCCCACACGTGCTATGGAAACAAGAGTCGCCCAAGGTCGCCCCTGTTCGAGTCCAGGAAAGCGACTTCAGTGATGATTTTTGCCAGCAGCATGTCGTCACTAACCTGCAGGCCCTGGGACAGAATCAACAAGAGGTCATGTTCATCCTGTCCCAATTAAACTTTGGTTCTTATCTCAACGAGCCATCGTACACATCGGCCGTTGCACAGCTACAGCACCCACTGCCGGCACACTTGAACACGCCACAAATCAAGTACTCACACGGCGAGGCAGACATCATTATAATTCATCGACGATACGGAGTTCTGATCGGAGAGCTCAAGTCTGTGGGCAGGTGGCAGGCTGTCAATCAAAACCCACTGCCGCTGACCGCGATGTGGCCAAGAGGGTGGAGAAAGCCATCACACAGCTAGACCGGTCGCAGAAAGTCATCAGTCACGTGGTCAGTGACCTGGCCCCTGGTCTGACAGTGCGCAAAACGCTGTTCCTACCCTACGTCACCAGTGTCCAGCTACACAGGGTGCTGACGTCAAACAGTCCGTTATCACAGGTAACTCCCCATCGTTCTCTCTGTCTCTCTGTCTCCGTCTCTGTCTCTCTGTCTCTGTCTCTGTCTCTCTCTCTCTCTCTCTCTCTCTCTCTCTCTGACCATACTTCTATGTTTACCTGCGCAGTAATTTATTATAATTAATGTGAGCGTGTATGTGTTTCTTAGCGTGCGTGCGAGATTGTGTGTGTGACTGTTTGCGTATGTAAGTGTATGGGTGCGTGCGTGTATGAGTGTATGTGTGTCTCAAATCACTATTGTGAGAACAGGCTAAGGCTTAAGCTACAGTGTAAACCACAATACTAGGCTTATATAAAGCTAAGGCTTCTAATAAAGTGTCCACTAACAAGTCTCCTCTCTGAAAATCCTTATCGGGAAGAGAGGGGACTATAAACTGATTTTAAAAAAAAAGTGTCCACAACAGCAAGGCGTGGTCAGACTACAAGTCCACTGTGTATTTCACAGCGCCTATGTCAGTGCCTTGGGGCAGCGGACGTCTCACACGCCGTACAGCTCTGTGTCTGTGCTGACCAGTTATCGCATCCCAGTACTTTCTGGGATGTGACTCCCGCTGTCCTAACCAACCTGGCCAGCTGGTGGCGATACATCATGGCGTCTCCAGATCCTCAACTCAGTGGTACAAGAGGGGAAGAGCTGTACCTAGATGTAGCAGCTAGGTAACCATTTTTATGACTCATTTTTTATCAGCTTTTGTTTTACATTAATCATTGGTGTACTGCTAGCGTCAGTTCAAGCTGAGCGTATGTTCTATATTGCAAACGTTAGTATTGGTGATGGTGGTGGTGGTGATGATGATGATGATGATGATGATGATGATGATGATGATGATGATGATGATGATGATGATGATGATGATGATGATGATGATGATGATGATCATGATGATGATGATGATCATGATGATGATGATGATGATGATGATGATGATGATGATGATGATGATGATAATCATGATGATGATGAAGACGCCGATCATCATGACGCGTTTGTCCTCACGAATTTCGTGCAGGTTTGTGGGACCAGCCACTACAGTCAGTGTTTACTGCAGTGTCCCCCCACGTGTGGAGGTGCGGACTGAGGGCCAGGCGGTGGCAGAACTGGGAAAGAGGCTGTCACGTCTGGTGTTGACCCAGCAGCAGGTGGACATACTGACCAGAGATCCGCCTCTGGCTTACATCACGGGTCCGTGGGGGACTGGTTAGTAATAATAATAACATTATTGTATACGCGCCTTAATCTAAATCAGACACAAAGCGCGGCGATCTGAAACCTATTATACGCTTTCACGTTAGAGACACTCCTACATACACAACAACACACATTCATAACTCAAACATGTGGTGTAAAAGGCCAGTCGCTATTAGAAGACGGAAAATATGTCTGCTATAATAATATTTAATATCTAAAACAAATGATCTCAAAATAATAATACTAATACTTTAAAATAGGATGCTATATACGCGCTTTTCCCCAAATTATTAATCAGGCTCAAAGCGCGGCGATCTGAACCAACTTACACGCTCACATGTTTCACCCACTCTCACATACACAGCAATCACATCTATCACTCAAACATGTGACACACACAGCAAACACATCTATCACTCAAACATGTGACACACACAGCAAACACATCTATTACTCAAACATGTGACACACACAGCAAACACATCTATCACTCAAACATGTGACACACACAGCAAACACATCTATCACTCAAACATGTGACATACACAGCAAACACATCTATCACTCAAACATGTGACACGCACAACAAACACCTCTATCACCCAAACATGTGATGTGACACACACAGCAAACACATCTATCACTCAAACATGTGGTGTAAAGGCAGGGAGATCGCTATTAGAAGACGGAAAGGAAATCCAATTGTTTTTGTTTGTCAACTGTTTAGATTGACTGCATCGAGTACCATTATTGAAGTAGTCAACTGAATATCCGATAGCGGAATATCATCTAAGTTATCTCTATTATAAGGGAAACTGCATATTCAGCCATGACAGATTTAATTTCACAGTTTATTGGCTCTAAGTATTTTATATGAAGTAACAAAGACAAGTTGAATTTCAACAAACTACAAAAAAATGTCGAGTGTTCTCTTCTCCAAACTGCAACGTTATGGTGACTGCAGAATTATCTGTAACCAGGCTTTATATCCACCTTCTGAACAAACTACCAAACAAGATCAGAAATGAGGAAGAGGTCTAAACGGCTTTGCTGGTGTGGGGGGGGGGGGGGGTAGGGAGATGTGTTTTTACGCCAAGTATTTCGTTGGTTGTCAGGAATAGTGGATCTCCATGGATCTGGGAAAAAAACTTCAGTTGTTTCTCATTAGTTTAACCAGTTCATGAGCTCTTAACAATGTTTATCTGTCTGTAGTTGTTGCAGTCTAAATCGAAATCTAATACCAAGTTCCAGTCTCCCCCAAGATTGCATGTAACACTCTTCATACAGCTTTACCGTTTGCTCAATTTTATATATAGGCCTAAACTAGGATCATCATTGTTTGGTACATACACATTAACAACCACAACATCTTTTTTCATGCATCTTCAAGTGTATTATAAGCCAGTTGCCATTTACATCTCTGTGAACATTGCATATTTTATATTCAAAATTATTTTTCATAAGAATCGCAACTCCCCCTACTCTGTGGGTCACCCTGACGGTGTCCTGACAGTAAACACATCCTACACACGACATTTTGAGCAGTGCACACCTCCATCCAGTGCCCAAACTGTAAACGGCGACTACACACAGTTTGGTTTCCATGTTTGTGTCTGTTTTTGTGGTACAGTGTAGCTTTCATCTCCCCAGTCTGCACAGTGGACTCAAGAGGTTTGTCTGGGACAGTGATGTAGGAAACCTTCTGCCCGTGTAAAAACGGGTCAGTTTTTCCTCCCAGTTCCTTATCTTCTCATAGAAAATGTTGGATCTTAGCACGCCGCCTAATCGAACTAGGGATGTTTCGATTGTCATCACATGACAAAGGAATATCGGAGATCCAAAGTTTCGTAGCTACCGTTTCTTTGTGTCAAACAATCTGATCGTATGGCACTAAGCTTAATCCCTTCAGCTTCATCACTGCAATCCAGAACCTAGAGAAAGTGTGTCATCGCCTTTTTCAAAGTCTGCGATTTTGGGGAATCCTGTAAATTGCGTTAATGTTTGTGAACACGCCAGCTTATAAAATGGCGATTGGATCTCGTAATACATTGATTTAGGCTGTGTTTTTATTCATCCACGCTACTGTTGTCACCGATCTTCATCCGTTTTAGCATCTCCGGATGACGAACACACCGACTGATACAGTTTTATAATCTCTTTCCATTTAGCGCAAGATTAGTGCGAGGAGCAATCGCAAAACCACGCGGTTCATTTGCAAGGATGGTCATGTATAGGCTTTAGGCCTATTAATTGTCTTCTGCCGAAAAACCGAGAGCCATGGGGGACTAATCAGGCTTAACGACATTTCGGTTGTCCGGAAAAGATAAAATACATATGATGGCTGCTTCGCTTTATTTTTAGATCACCTGAGCCCCTCTCTCTCCCCCCTCCCACTACTCTCCCCCCTAATCCACTGCATGCGCAATGAACATGTCTGCCGACGTGGTGGATCGCGCTATACAAGACATCATATCAATATCAACATAGGATCCATCATCTTACGATACATTACATTACATGATTATTGCTTTAGTTCCAGCGGACTCGTCCGAGCCAAATCGGGACCGGACAACCCCTGATCCGCATAAAAGATCTGCTGAAACAACCCTAGTGGTAAAACTAAAAGCTCTCCACCAGCCAGTCACTTTACAATAAAGACATCCCACGCAGAGAACGTTGAGGCTATACTCTAATTTATCGAACCCCCGTTTATAAAAACAAATTAGAATACAAACTTTATTAGAAATTATCAACAAAACACATACATATAAAATGCCTACATTGCTAAATAATAACATCATAGGAAGCCTTAGTGACCACCTGGCAGAAAGCGTCCAATATTCCCAAGCTGGTCCAACAGACCTCACACACAAATAAGGAGTCTTGTCCCGGAAGAGTTTTCAAGAAAACAAAAGGTAGGTGACTGGTCTAGCGAAGAAGAGTATAGTATAGCAGATTGATAGAACAGAGCAGGAATGAGAAAGAACAGATGAGAAAGACAGCGACAGTGGGAATTTAAAGCAATAAATTTCCAGAAAGTGGGATACTATTTACACTAAAAACCCCTGCACCTCAACCGGGGAATCATCATCTTACGTGGATTGTATGCAATTACCTAGGTGGCTATGGGATGGATGTACTGGGTAGCTGCTGTCACACTTGCCGTTGTAGTATGATGTCGTAACAGTGACTGTTTGCAATGCTTCACTGTTGCAATCGTTGCAGTTGTTCACTGTTGTAGCATGAGGTTCTAACAGTGACTATTTGCAGTGCTTCGCTGTTGTAGACGTACATACTGTATTTGCTTTTGCAAGTTGCAGATTTTACACGATTTGTTTTGTTTACTGTGTGATTTCCTCAGTTCATGTCATATTTTATGCTTTTTACTCGCTTCCAGCGTTGACTTGTCGAGTAAGTGCTTCTCAATGCCACCACCACCACCATCATCATCATCATCATCATCCTCAACATCATCATCATCATCATCATCATCATCATCATCATCATCATCATCATCATCATCGTTATAATTTAACCAATATGATGGTTCACTGAGACTATGGCTGTGTGACCAAATGTAGCATCAAATGTCTTTACAATAGTCCTATTGCCCGTAAACTACTGCTACACCACACATAAATACACACAAGGTGCTAGATTTATATTGCTAATTCCAAGCTATACACGGATAACTGTTCTTCAAATCTCTTCCAAGACTCCTCATGTTGGGTCAGCCTGGGAATATTGGACGTTTTCTGCCAAATGGTCACTAGGGGTTCCTATTAAATTATTATTTAGCAATGTAGACATTTTATATGTATGTATTTTGTTGATATTCTATAGTGATGATATATTCTATTTTGTGTTTTTGTAAACGGGGGTTCGATAAATTAGAGCATAGGCTCAGCGTCCCATGAGTGGGATTCCTTAATTGTAAAGTGACCGGCTGGTGGAGTGCCTTCATTGTTACCACTAGGGTTGTTTCAGCAGATCTTTTATACAGATCAAGACTGAATTCTCATCTTTCAACCTCTTTTTGGTCTTGATTTTGTGGTCATGATTCGGCTCTTTGCAGTCCGCTGGACTCTATAAGCAATGAATAACTAACTATATTTTATTCGAATCGGGTGTGAGTCCTCTTTCAACCAATTTGTGATCCTGATTGGGATCTTTGCAGTCCGCTAAACTCTATAAACAATGACTGGCTAATTTGATCCTAAACTACAAAAGATAAGAAAGTCAAAACTTGTAATATTTAAAGAAAACAGATTGATCTTTCATAAATGTTCCGTTTTTGCGTTGATCATGAAGGTCAAGGTCATTTTAGATCTTACAAAAACATTTTTTAAAATTTTTCATTGTAAAGTCCAATGGGCCCTATATGTAACCCATAGTATGATACGACTTTGGGTTATTTGATTATACATAAACATCAGAGGTCACGTAAATGTCAAGGTCATCTCAAAGGTCAAGGTCATTCCAAGGGCAGTCTTTTTTGCATATTACAATTTTTTTGCTGTAGGGTGAATGTTTTCTTTTTTAGCTGGAGGGCAAGGTTATCTCAAGGTCAAGAGCATTGAAGGATCAAAGAAAATATTTCGCAAGCTAATGTCACCATTTCTTTTTTTTCGGCCATTCATGTTTATGTGAAATATTTTAACGGACCATGCGAGTCATATGGGCTTAACCCTTGTAGTTAGATTTTAAAGGCACGAGAAATAATCGGGAGTTAGCCTGTTGTATGGTAACGAGCGCCTGTGGCAGTGGCGAGAGGTTTGATACCAAACAAAACAAGAAGGCAAGCAACTCCAGTGTATTTCCAGACACTTAGGCATATGGCTAAAAAGCAGCTTTTCCAAAGGTGTGAAAGTTTTTAGTTTTTAGCAGTGCTGTTACTCGGCTTTATCCTAACGAAGCAAAATGAAAACATGGAATGATCGACAACTATCTGAACCAACTGCAGCGCCAGCAAAAACAATTTAAAATCGGTTCAGCCAATTTAGAGGTACAGTATACAACGTGTTTAAACAAATTATGAACCACGTCGACTTTGACCCTTGGGAGAGTGTAACTATGAATGACATAACATGTTAAACAGTAGGTAACGCACGTGCATAGGGAAAATTGTTCAAAATATGTCCAGTATTCTTGAGGTAGGTCTAATGCAAAATGTGCTTTCAACACACACAAAAAATAAATTTATAGAAACAAACGACCGACAGTCTGACTGGGCTATACTGAATGAATGAGCATAAGTTGAAGTACATGTATTCCAAATAGTCTACAAAATCGGGTCCACCATCTGTTTGTTTGTTTGTTTGTTTGTTTGTTTTTTTGTTTGTTGTTGTTGTTGTTGTTTTTTTGTTTTTTTTTTTTTTAAGGAATAGAGCAAAACGTCTGTAGCAGCAAAGTGACTCCAACGACATTGACCTTTACGATAGAGCAAACATGATGGCATGGAAGCTGGCAACTAGTTTAGATAATATTACTGTGAAGCTTGGTCACAATTTGTTCAGTGGTTCTTTGGATATGGAGGGAAACGGATCGACTGACTGAACGAAAGATCGACCTACAGACAGACAGACAGACAGACAGACAGACAGACTAACCTGCGGTTTGCTCGTTCTGATTTCCGACTATTTTAAAAAAAAAATAATGACACGCTCTCAGTGCGACGCCGTGCAAGGAAACTGAGTTTATCTTTACCACGGACCTACAGTAGCTGGATCAATGGCCTCTGCGCTAGCAATGTTCATCTTCCAAATTTCGTTTTAAGCCTTTTTGTGTTGCTTGCGCACCCCAGATTGTTAGTCAAGTATAAGCATGGACATAGGCCTATTTGAGTGTTCAGCAAGCAACTTTGAAAATGGAGTAGGTGTAGAGAAGAGACTGTTGCCCTTGTTCAGCACTTTATAACTACAGTGAGGATGAAGTGTTGAAATAGTTCCCTATCCATTGTATAACTACAGTAAGGATGAAGTATTGATATGTTTCCCAATTCATTGTATAACTACAGTGAGGATGAAGTGTTGATATGTTTCCCTATTCATTGTATAACTACAGTGAGGATGAAGTGTTGATGTGTTTCCCTATCCATTGTATAACTACAGTGAGGATGAAGTGTTGATATGTTTCCCTATCCATTGTATAACTACCGTGAGGATGAAGTGTTGATATGTTTCCCTATCCATTGTATAACTACAGTGAGGATGACGTGTTAATATGTTTCCCTATCCATTGTAGGACTACAGTGAGGATGAAGTGTTAATATGTTTCCCTATCCCTTGCTTTCTATTTTCGTTTGAGGATGAGGGGTGGGGAGAGGGTGGATGGTGCACGCGCGTAGCCAATTGTAGTTATTGAGATGTGTGACAAAGAATTTCCAATTTTTAGTTGTATATCCCGCGCCATGAACATCCGTGGACCTTAGGTGTGTTGTGTGTTGTCTGGGCAGACAAAGTCAGCACATAGCAATCGCTATAGTAACAGTAAATAGCAGACGACAGTTTGGCCAGACTGCCGCACACGAGAAACAAAGTCAGTAGATTTGTCACACAGGAAAAATAACATGATTAGAAAACACTGCACATCTAGGGCTGCAGAGGACAGACAGATGGAGTACGCTGGTTAAACGATCATCTATGGTGCCCCAATAACTTTCTAGTTACTTCACTGGATAGGATAAAGAGGATATTGTAGATAGGGCATCATCATCATCATCATCATCATCATCATCATCATCATCATCATCATCATCATCATCATCATCTTCTTCTTCTTCTTCTTCTTCTTCTTCTTCTTCTTCTTCTTCTTCTTCTTCTTCTTCTTCTTCTTCTCGTTTCATGCATTCATCCATTTAGTTATTAATCCATCATCATCATCATCATCATCATCATCATCATCATCATCATCATC